>JAGVVM010007877.1:0-38353 GCA_019149425.1 Psidium friedrichsthalianum | reverse complement strand
TCCTTCACATTGGAGGAGTTTTCACGTAAAATTCGTGGGTTATTTTTTTTGGTATCTATTTTCATGGTTGCGTGCAATTCGGTTTCTCGCAGGTGCAGTCAAAGAGGGAAAATTTGATCCCTATTTTCCCAAGAGCATCATGCTGATATGCTTTTCATACTTTGACCGCACCATGTCTGTGAATATAGCTGGATGATGTCGTGCTTCGCAGTTCTGTTTGGGCTAGGAATGACTAGTCTGGCCAACTCTTTTTTTCACTGCATTGCGGTGACGCAATCGGGGCCACAGTGGCGTGACTTCAGCCGCTTTAAAAATGCGATTTGCATGATAGTTGCGGTGAATAGTATGCAAGCACGAGTAAAATGGAGAAATTTCTGACAGTGTATGCACAGTGCTGGCACTTTTGATGACAGTGAGAGGTCCAGCATTGATGATGGTGCTTTTTATCTTCAATGTCTGGAAGAATGAATCTCAGAATTTTTTGCATTTAATTTTCTCGAGGCCGAAAGCACCTTTCTCTGAACTTTCCTGTGATTTGTACCTTTTGGGCGGTCGCTCTCGGCAAAGAGTTTCTGCATGTCGGGCGTATCTGGTTGAGGTTTTCTTGAATCAAACAATACTAAAAAGGTAACAATTACTTAAAAGGTACACGACTTTAGCTACTCAATCTTCCTTCCACGAATCCGCTGTAAAACGAAATCTTAGTTAACCCATCCTTTCTCGAGTAAATGGAGATAGTCATTTGTTTGTTCACCGTGTGTCGTCAACCTGCAGGTACCAAGCGCTCTGCTGGCTGGTGTTATTGAACAGCGGATTTTTGGAGCCTCGTCACACCGGCACAAGGTCGTGTTGCGTGCCCGCTGCTTGGCAGTCCGGACTGGCAACACCCGCTTGGGATCATTATTGTAAGTGGTAACAGATGATCCATAGGAGGGAGTTCGATCGTGCGCGCTGTCTACTATGAACAGTCGTGTCTCCATCGGATGCCTGTCGATCCTTGAGTTATGGGGGTTCGACACTTCCTTAGATTCTCTTGTCGCCATAATCCGTAGAAGAATTCCAGATTGCAATTGCATTATGTCCTCGGGTAAATCTTGACCGTGGATGTGAAAGAAGCAAACTGAAATTGGCGACTATGACTTTGCAGCTAGGCATATTGGGTTGTTCTTGGTTAGGGGTGATCGATTCGAACCGGGAACTGGATTGGATCGGATGGGTCGGTTTTCTGTTTGTAGAACCGGAAATCGGCTCACGACCCTGGAACCAGATCGGACCAAAGTGATCCGGCTCGGTTCCTGGAACCCGCGTCGAACAACTGCACAAAGAGGGGACGAAAACTAATTACTAGAATCGAAAAGTGATGGTGGAGGCCGCCAAAAGCGATACAAACGGATGAGATCCACAGTTCCCTTGCCACGGCATTGATGGCTAAAAAGTCGAGGCCCCGATTAAGGAGGGAGGTCGAAGCAAGGCCACTGACTACAAGGGAGGGCTGAGGAAGAGCGGACATAGAGACGATCGAGAGGGTCGTGATTGCGATGCCCCCATATGGAGGGCTGGAGGTGAGGATACAACTACGGGGGAGGGGTACCGGTCCGGTCCGGTCCGAATGATCCGGGTGAGAGGTTCATTCTTAGAATCAAACACTGGATCGATATTCACCGGTTCCAGATTTTATAAATTGGAAGCCCCGCCATAATTGGCTAGTTCTATCTAACTCTTTTTCTCACCCTAGTCCATGTTGGACAATTTCCCCGAGTGAGTAGATTTTTGGTGCTCCGTCGAGTGAGAGAATCCTTAAGGCACACAAAACCAAATCGGAGTTTTTCGGTTTTCCTGATTTAATGGGCTCGTCTTGGCTTGTCAGTTACTTGATTATGCAAATATCTAGCGTTTTGTGGATGAAAATGCCGTAATAGGAAAATTATCGAAAAGATCATAGACCTACTATAATTATGTCACTCCGTCACAAACTCTTTTTTTTTCTTGCCATTTTTTGTCTTGTCCATATTTGGCCAATCGAGTCATAAAACTTTTCCATTTCTACAATTTAGTCAATCATACCAACTTTGGCCAGCTAGCGCTGATGTGGCAATTTTAATAATATTATAATACTTTTCGCGTTTTGTAATTATTTTTTTTTCTTTTCTTTTTCTTTTTTTTTTCCAACTTTTTTGCTGGATGAAGAAGATGGGAAAAACGAGGAAAAGAAAAAATAATTAAAATTTTGAAAAATGAGAAAATATTGCTAAATATTGTCGATGTCAGCGTCAATCACGCACGTCAGTAATTTCGGCCAGATGGACTAATTGGCACAAATTATAATAGATTTAGGACTTTTTTGATAATTCTCTCTGCCATAATATTTTAGTCCGGAGCAAGTTAGTGACATGTTAGCAAATTATAAACCTATCTGTTGAAGTGCCAAGAGGGTTTTTTTTCCCTACTGTTTATGTTACCAACTATTTCCACAAGTTTTCATCTGTGTAGCTTACCATTTTTTTGAAGTTAGTAACTCTTACATATAGAAAATTACCGACTCTTATTTGAGTCCAATCACCATTTTTCATTTAATTTTTTTTTTAAAGTTACCGTCGTTCCTACAACTCACAACGTGTTATATGCTAGTGTTACCATCATATTAAAGTCACTCACTCCAATAGCTAGCTACTAACATATGATTCAATGATCTATGAACTCTTAAAGGGATTAAGCTAACATCTAATTTTGGCTTTGCTAACTCTCATTCATCGAGTCCCAACATTTAGTTAAATCATTTCGTATTCGCCATTTTGTTTTAGGCATTTGCCGACATTATGCGCGCATGTGATCGGCATGTTCAGGTTACCGGCTCATAAAAAGACCACCAACTCTCATCCGACTAAGCTTTTGTTATGAACTCAGCTCAGCGGGAACAAGGAACGACGACCCCAATGAGCGAGTTCTACTATTTTCCAGGTCAAGAGTGCTCAATTCGTCTAAAAAAATAAGTAGGTTGGAAGTTTTCAAACTCGTCGTAAAAGTGCCATAGAGGCCTAAAACTTTCAAAAAGTGCAATTAAGTCCTAAAATTTATCAATAGTGCAATTAAATCATAAAACTTTCGGAAAGCACAATCAACAGAAGCACAATCAACCGGGAACCAGCAGATGTTCCCTTTCACAGAACACAATACAGTGGTGGGGAAACAATGCTCACGGTTGTGGCTGTCGGGGACCATCAGATGACTGAGTCTGTCTCTGATTCCAATTGAGGCCTTCCAGGATGCCGCCGAAGAAGTCCTCGGTGGAACCGTTCAGGCAAACAGTAGGGACGGGCCACGGAGCCATGCTACAGATGAGCTTGTTCCCGATTTTCAACTCTTGCCTGCCCTTGCCGTCGAATGATACCCAGGCGGAACTTCGGCTGCCTGCGGGCACTTCTACCCCAATAGTGACGTGTTCCGGTAATATCAATGGCCTAAAGGATAAGGAATGAGGACATATTGGCGTCAACAGTATGCCGGGAACCTGCAAATTCACACGGCAAAGTCAATAGTCCGGACTTCCCAGATGATAATAATAATAAAAAAATCATTTATTTGATTCCCGATGCTTCTACTTCTTATTCAGATGGACTGTAATTAATATGCAATTAACTCATGAGCATCTAGAATCACATTGCTTTCACCATTTTTCCGAGAGCATTTGGCTTCCACAGTCTACAGCTCCTGAGGCTTGGAAGACAAGATCCTAGAAAAATGAGAAAGTAAAGGGCAATCTTCTAATTGATTTCTATAGCAGACAAAATGACGATGTACTATAAATAGCCTGTGTATCTGTCCTAAGCATGTGCAAAGCACGGACATAGACCTATTTTTAATCTGAAATGTTTCATAGACTCTTGCGAGAATGCATTACCCTGCTATTGAAACATCAATGGAAAACCCTGATCTGTCTTCTGATGACATCGAATATACAGAAAACAATAAATACCAAGAGAGGGCTGTGATACCTGTGGATGGACCATTGATCCTCCGGCCGCCAATGAATAGGCAGTGCTTCCAGTTGTAGTTGACAAGATTAGTCCATCCCCTTGTACCGAAGTGACATTTTCGCCGTCACAGTAGCACTTCAAATTTGAGAGGTAGGGTGACTGCCCCCGATCAATTGTGACTTCATTCAAGACGAATATCTCTTTAGCTGTTGCATTTTCCTTTTCAGCAGAATCCTCGACGATATGACACTACAACCGATGCCGCAATGTTATCTTGATGGGATCTTTCATAATCGATTCAAGTTGTTTTTAAACCCATCCCTGCCTGAAGTATGCTGAGGATCACTTTTTCAAGTCATGAACCAGTGAGAGAGGTTTCGATTAAATTGATGCATCCGTGCATTCCCCATGCCATGGTACGTCTCATGCCAAAAGGATATCATACAACTTTCAAAAAGCAAGGATACTGAAAGGGGTCATAAAGCCCAAGGACCCTAGAGCAAAGGAGACCAGAGGAGGCACCGGTCCTTGGAACAGTGATGCTGCCTGCAAATTATATAGACTCTCTATTGTTACTCAAGATCCAAATGAAGATTCAAAGAGGAACGTCAGAAGTACAACCGAGCATGCGTTCATTCAATCGACCATCGAAAAATGGAACTAATAGATGAATACTCATGGTCCTCAAGTTTCAGTGGCCAAGTGATCACACCTTGAGATCCCTGCGTCGAATAGCAACAACAACATACAACTGAACGGATGACATTCGCGGGCTCCTCAGGGTTAAACGTTCAGCACCACTCGAAGTGCCAATTTAGGGGGAATTGGCAGTAGATTGCTTTTGAGAATTGAGGATGATTACCGCTTTACAATGCAAATGAACAACATTTTCATTTTTGGATTCTATAAAATCCTCAGAAACTTTCTAGTAGTATAGGGATACCGTTCACCAACATTTTCTTCTTTTGCATTCCAAAGGCAGAAAAAGACTCCATGTTAGTGAATGCTTTTTCCCCTTTTGATATCATGATAAGAAAAGAGGAGGGGAGGGGGGGGGGGGGGGGGGGGGGGGGGGCTAGAGTCGATTCATGTCCATATAGTTCATCGATTGAACTTGAATGATCCAAGAAAAATGACTACGCAATTACTTGATATTAGAAAAATAAGGGCTATCCACTCAGTAACCTACCATGGAAAAAGAGCAGATATAAGGACTCATCACTGATACTACTGTAAATGATGCATGAATACATTACCAGAAGGACAGTTCCATCCCCACCAAGAGTGATCAGGAGGTCAACTTTCTCGTGCAAGTCTGAAAACTCACATTTCGAAACAAAATCAAACAGAACAAGTCAGCAACAATGGCAGCATGATTAAGATTGTAATTGACATGAGAACCCAATTTGAAAAGAGGTTGAATACTTGTAATAGCTTTATTTAGCATCACTAGAGTTACTCGAATAATTGTCTCAAATGATATAACACCGATCCGCTAAGTGTGCGAAGCAGCTTATTTTGAGAGGGATCAAGTTGGGAACATATACCAAAAGGAGAGAAACTTCGTAATATCCAATAATTAAGGCATGGTGCTGTGAAAGAGACTGATGTTCTAGGTGAAAAAGTTCTCCACAAGAGGAGTGAACTGGAGATATTTATCCCCTCAAAAAGTAGAAAAGAAAGACCAATTTACAATCGATCATGAGTTAATTGCATCAACTAGTAGCGATGTGTTCCCAAAACTCACCATCGTGCCAAATTTCCAGAAACTCGAAGGAAGACGTTATACGAGAAGCTCCTCTCGCACTTGTTGTTCCACGTAAATTTTCTTCTTGTGCATGTGTAACCAGCTAGCAATAGTGATATGCACAAGAATGCACATGAGTCCATGATTCTTTTCCTTACCAGTATTTAAAGATGTGCGAGTACAAACAAATACTAAAATGAAAGAACGTTGCACAGTTTTTTTGCAGGAAATTTGAAGTCGTTAATTATTTAGTGATGCACAGAAAGCACGTCACTTTTGCAACTTTAACCTGCTGTCTAAACTACACCGTGGACACCTAAATTTGTGATGAACGAAGGTATCCAAGTACCATCAAGCTGGACAAAAGTAGGAGCCCCATGTGGACATCCAGACACCACAATCAACATTATCTGAGTACAGGCACAAAAGCAACCGAGTTGGCCATAATCAATTGCAATCGTTGAGGAAATAAAAAAGAAGACGTCCCTAAATATAAGCACTAAGCAACAACAGCCTCATTTAAACACAAGTCCAGTAATAATGAGTTGATGGAAAACTAGTTCTGAATTTGTTAGCTGGATGTAGAACATAACAAAGGAAACTCCGAAACATCATAAGTCAGAACATTAGTTCATATGAGTGAATTTGTCCTGTTTTCATTAGTTTCGCGAGAGAAATTTCTATCAACCTTGTACTTCTGAACGTGCTAACAGCATGCCCATCACATAAACCACATTTATTCATACTTGTCCTGCCATACCGGTGTGAGAGAGAAACACCTAGCCAGCAGTTCTAAAAATAACTGCCTACAAACAGGTCGAAAGAAAGTGAAATGTTGAAACTACGGATTTCATAGTTCAAACCTGACTAAATCCTCGCATAGATCTCGAGCAGGAGCCGAATTTGGTTTTGTGATAACAAGCACTGTCTGTGGTTCAGATTTCCATTTCAAAGTGACCTGTAAAGATACTGAGCTTTCGATCATAACTGCCGTGAAGTGCGCTCATGTACTATATCAACGAGTTTGTCACCAAAAATGTCCTATATCGGTCGGCAAAATATTGCAGAAAGGTACTCAAAGCAATCCATTCAAGATAAAACGTAAATTGCAGTCCACCCTTAAACACTGACACTGACCATTAGGAAAAGACTTACCTGTTCACTAGTGCGCCCGCCGTTCTTATATTCCCCTTTTCGCAAGACACGACGTCATTACCTTTGGAACTCCACACAAGTTCAAACGGTACCTGTCTCAAGAGAGAAGATACGAGTGAAACAAAATATTCACGTGTTTACAGGTCTGAACAAGTCAAACATTGCTTGTATACTTACAAAGTAGTTATACAGCAAAAAGACTTCACTAAATGATAGTATGTTCGAATAACGTAACCAGAAAATTGCCTATATTCTTCAAAATGACATGATGCACAATGTGCGCGTGTGCGTGCGCGCGCGCGCGAGAGAGAGATAAATTTCTCCATGGGGAAAGGGGGGGATAAATGTCTGATATCCAACCTTTTCCGTCATTTGGTTTTGAATAGCCCCATGTGCAGGTTTTGCATCGTCCTGTTCATAAATGGCTCGTTAACATTAAGCACGACATAAATAAAGGTGAAAAGCATAACGCTTGGTCCTAGTCCTTGCTGAAATAAAGGGCAAGCAATGCCAGATTTTGCATACCAGAGCACTAGCTAAACAATAAACGTGGGAATGATAATTTAATTCATATGATTTCTTATTTTTCGAATCCATTTCGCCTCCACTATTTCCTAATTAATGGTTAACAGGCGTATACCGGACGGCGGAGTCACCTCTGAAACAAGAAAAACCGTTGTCACAGACCAGTAATTAGACGATAGATCAGTAACAGCGCCTGGTAGTGGAGTTATTCAAACAAATGATCAGTCAAGTAACTTCCCCATAAGAATTGAACGTGACAGCTCTTCAGACACAAATTCAGCAGGAGGACCCTCGACCAGGCACATTTCAAAATATGTTCCATAAACGTGCTTAAATGATTTTTCTACACCTCCTCTTATGAGCAAGTCTAGAGGCCCGGAAAGCAAGTGCTGCTGGATCTCTCGAGATAGATACCCATTACCATCAAGCTCCGCTTCATGGTACGGTAGCATTCCAGAACACCAAATAAGGGCTATCCAATACAGAAACAATCCTAATAATGCGATACAACGTATTATCTGTACTAATACATTCCATTGTCAAATACAATCCCAAGCATAATTCTCTTTCGGGGCGAAGCCCTTCACCTAAGCATTAATTCCGTCGTTGTTCAACTCGATCCAATAAACCATGGACAGCAGCCTGCCTTTACTTTTGTTCCAACTGTTGGAGACTAATGTTCCTCATTCTCATTTTCAAGTCTATGTATTGAATCAATCATGCTCTATCGCTCCTGCTAACGATTGAATGCTTGGTCAAAACCTGCCCGATCGCCACTACGTCCCTCTCATCGGTGGGCCGTGGCTCAGTTTTAGGGATCAGTTACGCATCTATCTCACGAGCAACTACGTCACATAGGCTATGAGACTATTGAGATTAACCCAAAACCAGAGTCGCCAGCGGCACCCTGTCTTGTGTGCTAAGAGAAAGTCTTTGGCACAGCTCTTCTTTCTCGGTTCACCCCTCTCGTTTAGGTTTTTCCCCTAGACGATCAACGACTGATGGATCAAATGGAGTCCGGCCCGCTGAGGCCTTATCGCGTGTACGTTACGTGTTTTCCAGTTACTTGTCATCCAATCGAAGCCGGACACGAGCAAGATAGACAGAGTTGGCGGCTCAACTCACCGAGGATAACAGTTCCTCTATTCCAATTCTCGGACACTGAAATTGCCCAAAATTTCGAGTAGATAAATTTCTCGGTACTGCTCCTAATCGCTTGTATAAAAGATTCGACAACTATTTCGTCGTCATCAACAAACAAATTAACGCGCTTCCACAATTTCTACTCCCTGAAGCGGCCGGCCGCCACACGACTCATCAGCCCTCCACAGTTCAATGCATCAGTGGCCGTCACTCGACCAGTCCAATCCAGTCGCTAACGAAAAGGAATCATATGAAGACAAAAGGGAAGAAATAGCTAAACCACAAACCAAAACAGACAACCCAACCCGAACTCCGCATCATTACTCCTCGAGTCACAACTGTTTCAGATCACTCGCTAGCACTAAGCACTAAGGATGCGCATGATAACACTTCAAAAATTACTTCTGATAAAGAAAATACTTGACAGTGAAATTCGTTTGATAAAGTCACTTTTGAAGTAGAAATCCATTTAGTAAATTTTTTCACTTCTGATAGCCTTTTTCAGTTATAGTAGACTTTTTCAAAAGTAAAAAAAAAAAAAAAAAGAGTTACTTCTCAGTTTCAAAAATCACTTCTTGTTGCAACAGCCGCCGCCGGTCGATCGCCCATTGTCGGCCACCGCTGGTTGCTGACGAAGAGAAGTGTTACCACACGCCCTCCAAATGCATTTCTTTATCGAAAAGAAGTAAAAGTTGATTTCTGGTAGAGAAGTCCTAAGCTACTGGAATTAGATTCGAATCAAGGAGTTCGACTCGAATTGAAGCCGGAGAGAATCAACACGCACGCATGTCAGCTTAGAGAGAGAGAGAGAGAGAGAGAGAGAGATTACAGCTGGATTCATCTTGCTCGGAGACGTGAATGAGCAATTGGAGGTGACGAGTTGTGCAGAGAGAAAGAAAGAGAGAGACTTTCGTGAAGCCCTAATGACTGAATCGCCAACACGCACCAAAGACTCTCGGACAGAGCTCCTTATAACGGGGGAGACGAGCGCAGAGCCTCATTTTCGCGTCGGACAGCGTCTTGACTTTTTGCCATCCCTCACCGAATTCGAAAAAAAAAGAAGAAGGGGGCAGTTGAAGAGAAAAATCCAAAAAATTATTCAAATGTCCACATTAATTTCGATAGAATTTTCGCCTAAATCGATCTGTTACCAATATAAAAAGATTTACGGTTAATTAATTTAATTAAAAGATTTAGAATATGCAATAAATTAATGACTCAACTGCCATGATAGCACAGTTTTCTAGGACCGAGGTCACATGTCTCGTGTCCTCACTTGAACAAGAACCTCTTTTCCCACGTAAGATGAGACCAAAGGTCAAAAAGGCCCCTCGGCATCATCCACGCGTGCGATTGCGGTGCTTTTGTTGGTACTATGTCCCACCCTTTGGTCCTGGCAACTTGTCCTCATCATTAAACAGCTTTTGAGTTGTAATCATGTGCTTTGAATTGCTGCAATTTCGATGTTTAATGATGCATGTTGTAAAGCCATAGCACCCTAAAGTAAGGCGAGACGGCCATTTGCACCAAGCGCCTCGAACAAGTTACGACGTCCCTTTTACGCAGCTGAAAATTACGATCGACGGTTTTGCCAATAATCCCCCTCGTGATCGCTAGTATTGTTGGTAACATGATATGCAACTCCACGTCGATTCGTCTCTAAGCTTAATTAGTTTCTTAATTGCGACAACACACGCGTCCACGCTGTCACTTTGTTTATAAGATAGTTATTTCAGCTTTAACAAGGAATCAAACCATCTTTAGTTGGGAGTTTCACTTATTGGATATCTTATTATTCATATGTTTCATTATGTATCATGCGATCTCTTGTCGCACTTCCTTTCGAACGTACATACATGCTAGAGCACAAGTTTCGGGATAGCCTATATGAGTCAGAAAATGATCGGTGTAGACCTTCGTGACGACTTTTCATCCTTGGACACTGGTATCATGAGCGTGACAAATCGGCTCCCTAAGAAGAGGAGTCTCTTATCAAGGCTCGCATTTGGAGATGGCCCGTTTCGAAAGCCCAAGTCTAGCCCACTGCATTAGAGAATCAAATAAAGTTGCGCATTGGATGGCTAATGCTCATAGATGCAGCTATATTCTCAATGGCTCGCATACTAATCCCTCTAGCATTTCAGGGGACCTCGTTTGTTCCGAGTCCTGGGCTTTTTGTAAGGATGAACCTACTTAAACTAGAGATCTTGACACCGCACGAATGAGCGATAGTGTGAATCTAGGAAAACACTAGACATGTCAAACCCGAATCGCAAACCGTCGAAGCACAAAACTATCCACAAGCAGAGAAAAATTCTATCGATTCATTCGCTCGTCAAGGGAGTAAGCTTTTTTTACCAAAGAGCATGAGACGAAATTGATATGGTCCAGAATAAAGTTCATAAAATCCCTCGAAATCTATTCTCTATCAAAACAAAGTAGAGAGAATGTTCGCCAAATGGCACTTCTCTATAGCTATACGTCCAACATGTGATATGGCACTCGGCATCGTTACGTCGCGAATCCCAGTGATCTTACCAAATTTGATTATGCCATCCTAGAGTCCTATGTGCTGTTTTCTGATAGTAAAGTCGAGTCGAGGTTTGAGCATTTATTAAAGGCAAGCATTTATAGTTTAAAAATTCCATAAATATGATTTTATCTAGGATTAAAATCGGCCGAATATTGAGTTTTTGAAGTTACTTGGCCCCCCCGCCCCGCAATCATGATGCTCCGATTCGTAACTTTCATTTGCCAGATGGACTGTTCACCAACTCGGCGCGAGAACGACACGAAGAGCGAAGGGCAAAACAGACCGGTGGAAATTGCACATGCTCTCGTCCCACCCCCCCCCCTCTCTCGCCCAACCAAATTGGGCCCCACAGCCCACCTACTCACGGTTTTGACTTTTTGACTTCCCGAACGTTTGAAGTGGAAAACAAAGTCGACAGATTCCAACGTGAATCTCTCCGAATCAGGTGGGTCCGCTGGCTTTTTGCTCATGAGTCCCCTCTGCCCAAAGCAAGGTTGGCAATCGACGCCATTCTTGCAACTTCAACCCCGAAAGAAAAGGGCTCACGTAACATTGCATAAAAACATTCCATAGATTTGCACTTTTAAGACTGCATTTGATTGTCGAAATAAAATTAAGATAAAATATATTTTTATCATATCGTCTTGCATTTAGTAAATGTCTAGAATGAGATAAAGATGATGTAACTTAGATAAATATATCGGAAAGACAAGGGGACAAGAGAGACTCAGATTGGATTTCTTAAAAGACAAGGATTAGGGTTAGGTTTTTTCCACAATCACCGTACCTCTTTTGTGCTGTGCCGCCTCTCCAGTAGCAACGACCTTCAAGTGTGACTAACTCTTCGGTGATGCCAGGCTAGGGTCTTCGATAGCAAAGCCGTGTATCTCCATGACCTCATTCATTAGTCGAAAATTTGGCGTGACATGTGTCCACTATTCTTGAATTGTTTGAACCTTTCAAGCATTGGATGGGGTCTTGACATGTTTTGAAAATCTCGAGGTTAATTATCGACTTTTAAGATAATTCTCTTAGACGACATGCATGAGTGCACCTTCAACTTATAAAAGGAGGTTGAATAATTTCATTGTTCAGCACTTATTTACTAACTAAATAAGACAAAGAATAAGGCTAGTGGTTCATTTGCAAGGGATTCGACTCCAAATCAAGACCACTGGTTCTAGTTGAACCGTTCCACTAGGTCTACTCAATTGATGTTGTGCCCGAATTTAGGTTAATAATAACTCGCTGATCAAAACTCGTCACTAGATAATTTTTTAAGTATTATGAAGTTTAAGCAAAATAAAGTTAATCTCAACTACGCTTTGCCTTTATTTATCCGACTTTACATCAGCCATTCACCAAACAATAAATACGATATGACAAAACCTTTGAATTTTTTTATCACGTCCTATACAGTGTTGTCTTGATCCGAAAGCGGCCTCAGATCATACATTTTTCATCCCGCAAAAAATTAATTTATTTCGAAAATAAGTTAAACCGCCCATTCTTTCCACGAGTCTAGTTTAATCTAACCCTAATCTAAATCCGATGCTAGAAATCGTGGTCGACAGTCACTGTCATAAAAATGACACGTGACGATTAAAAGCTCTAAATCAAGGCCACGTGTTGCAGATTAGACGACCAAATGCGGCTTTTCCCATTCTTGCTCTAGCAAAAGGCACGTGAGCCGCCTCAAAGGAATCAATAGCTTTGCTACTTGATTTACTGCCAAAAAATCACTTCATCGAAATAAGCTCATTGAGTGGCACCGGGGGTAAACACGTCACCGATAGAAGATAGGACAAATTTTTTTTAAAAATATAAATATAAATTATTATCGATAATGAAAATATTTTCCGTTCATTTTCTGTACACACAAACGGATCGAAATCTTTAATCGAACTTTCGATGTTCAAATTCAAGCTTGATTCGAGCATAGACGATGTCACATCATTCATCGAAATGAATTCGGCTTGTTTCATAATTGTTTAATGACTTTGATCGAATCAAGTTCGAATTCGAAATTCAAACTCGAGTCAAATATCGGGTCTTGTGTGTTTGCGCCGAGTCAAGATGGAGTTTGAAATATTATCGATTTCACCTATAAATTGATTTTTTTTTTTTTTGCAATCGTACCCTTGAATTAACCACCCCAACGTGGGCGAACCTCCTCTTCAGTCTTCACCAGCCCCGCTCCCGCCCTCGTTAAGTTAGGTTGACCACACTAATCGACGCCACCGAACACGAGAGAGAGAGAGAGGTTCTTCAAAGTCTCGAGCGTAAACGCAAAGCAGTGCACCCAAAAGGAGGAAAATGGCGATGGCTGCCTGCTTCAACCCCTCCCTGTCCCTCACCGAATCCACGCCCTCCGCCCACCTCCGCCGCCACCGCGCCGCCCCTCCGCTACCTCGCCTCCGCCTCCGCCTCTCCCCCGCCAAGGCCGCTCCCGTCCTCCTCTCCTCTCGCCCTCTCCCCCGCCGCACCCTCCACGGCCGCCGCCACCACCTCCTCTCCATCGCCTTCTCCGCTGCCGGCGGCGGAGGCGGCTTCATCAACGGAAATGGGAACTCCGGCGGCGGAGGGGGTGGGGACGACGGCGGCGCCGACAGCGCCGGGGACAGAAACAGGAAGGAGGCGCTCATGGTCCTGGCGGAGGCCGGGCGGCAGTTGGAGAGCTTGCCAAAGGATCTGGCGGCTGCGATCGAGGCCGGGAGGATCCCAGGTTCGGTCGCGTCGAGGTTCTTCGAGCTCGAGAGGTCGCCGTTCTTCCGCTGGTTGATGCAGTTTGGAGGTTTCAAGGAAAGGCTCCTCGCGGACGATCTCTTCCTCGCGAAGGTCGCCATGGAGTGCGGAGTGGGGATCTTCACCAAGGTATGTCGTTGATCTCTCGGTTCTTCGTTTGAATGGTTGCTGCATTTTGTTTTGATTGTGGTTCCTTTCTGCCGATCTGGTTGCTGCATGCAAAACTGATTGTGTTTCGTTTTCTGCTGATTTGGTTGTTGCTGGAGATTTTTTTTTTTTTTTGACGTTTCATTCGTGGATCTGCATTATGTTACTGCCTTTTCTGTCAAATGCATGCCAAGAAATGTTCAGGGCAGTCCTTCTGAGAGCTGGATTACGCTTGTATCTGAGAATTGTGATTTTGAATTCAACATGTCGTCTAAAACTATGTGTACGATCTGGGGAAGTTTGGGTACAGATTACGCTGTGGGTATCAGTGGGAGAAGTGGATCGATCTAAATTATTAGGTTGGCATAACAGTTTTTGTGAGCTCTGCTAAGCAGTAATATTTGGTTCTTCTGTTGAGCTCAGTGTGAGTCTAATACAGCGAATGACTGATTAACTTTTAGATCTCTAAACTGCCAATAGTTGTATTTCACTGGCCTTAAATTATTGTTATCACTCAATGTGGCGCAAGTTTGGGTGATTGGATTGTCCCTCAGATCTCCCTAGGATATTTTGCTCGTGATGGTGGCAATTTCTTGTGAGCACAATTTTGGGAGGGTCTAGACCCGAGAAATTTGAACTTTAGTGTGACAATACTTTCCGTTATCAACAGGCATGGTGTGAACAATCAGGACTCCAACTTGGATCAAATTGATCTTTGCTGTTATCATCTTCATGTTGGGTAAGGTACTTGACAAAAATTGTTGTCTGATTTGTTGGATGATATTCCATCGTGGATATTATCTTACTTTTGGAAGGGCCTGGCCTTACCATTTAAATGTGGATTAATCGTGACAATGTTACGGTGGAATTGGATCAACAGCGGGTAGGAGAAACGTTATATTTATATTTTAGGTGGTGGATATGGAGGATGTGTGATAAAGGAAGAAGAACTTAGTGGTTTCAAGTGATGCTTCCTAATGGGCTGGTCACAAGAAATTGAATAATTGGCTTAGCTAGCAAGAGTTACAAGATAATGAATTTGTTGCTGGTGATATCAGAATAAAAATGCCAAGAATGCAAAATAACTTGAAGGAGAAACGAATGCATTCTAGATTCTGGTTGGCAATTGTGTTCTTGATCGTGAAACGCGTCTTCAGTCCACAGTGTGTGATTGTCTTTATTTGGGTACCAATGGGAAAACTGAAAAAGTGCATGGGAAGACTTTGGACGCACTCAAGATTCCCATCTTAAGAATGAAATTTCTAATCAATGTTTAAATAGTAAATTGGTTTGAGTCCTTAAAAAAGTACCCCATGATCATTGCTTTTGTGACTCACATGATTTTGGGATTATTCCCAAGTACTTTTATCTTGTTTCGTGCTATTTATTGGGATATGCTTGTAAACTTGGAAACTCCTACAAGCCAATGCAGTCCTGAAATTCAACACCCACTTTGGGTGTTTCGACCCCCAGTGTCTTGGAAACTCTTATACACAGTCCATAAATTCAACACCCACTTTAGGTGTTTCGACCCCTAGTGTCTGGTAGTAGGTCATGTGGCCAAAAAAACTTGGAAACTAGGTTCGCTTTTTAAAGCTGTATTAGTTAGCACATTATGTCATTGGACTTGTTGAATGGGATTCGTGTATCTGGCCACATTTCTTAGAATATGCCTGTGGAAATTTAGCTCCTAATTATTTTTCTAGACCTTCTACCCCCTGGGGAATTGGTGAACGCTACTACCAAGTCATTGAGAATTTGAGAAGGTGCAGAATGTTAGTTTGTAAGTTTCATTTGTTGAGATTAAGAAGACTTTGCTAACCTTAAATTTGTTCACTTTGTTATTTTGTTTTAGTTTGTTAACTCAGTAAGTAATACTCTCCAGTCTAATCACAGTCCTCACAATGCTGGATCAGCTTCACAGCCAACTGATGATTTTGGTGTTGCAACTATTTCCTATTGATTTTCGTGGCTTCTCTTTCACTTGACTTTCTACAGTTTTGTTTTCTGTTGTGCTTGCCTCTTTACTTTGTGTTTTTCAAATCTGATGTTCGATATCAGTCACATACTGGATCAAACAATGACTTTTTAAAGTGTTTATTGTGTAGACTGCTGCTGAGTACGATAGGCGCAGAGAGAACTTTTTCAACGAGCTGGAGATTGTTTTTGCAGATGTGGTATGTGGGGCTTTCTTCTTTGAAATTAAGACTATCACCTGGACATAGATTACTTTTGCAGTCTTTGCAATCTCACTTTCTGTTTGCAAGAACGATCTAATCTAGTCTAGATGATATTGTAGCATCCAGCATTTTTCGGTACTCATTGTCTGCTGACATCTTGCTGAAAATACGCAATCAGGTTTAACTAACATGGAGGTAATTAGAATCCAAGTTTGCAGTTTAACAAAGGAGTATAAAAAAATTCTTCACAAAAGGTTGCTTGCATAAGTAGCTGGATAATGGTTGGCATTTCTATTGAATTAGCAGATTCATCTGCATGGTATCAGTTGCTTATGAAGCTTTGACCAAGTGAATCGGATGTCGGATATCTATACCACAATAATGGAGAAGGGCCTTTGGCCAGCATCCAAGCTGGTATTTTACCACCAGAGTTTGTCTAGACTCTAGTACTAATGTCTATGGTTTCAAAATTTGCATCAGATGTAAGTGAAAACAGTGGTGTATTACCACTTGAGGACAAGTTGAGTTATTAGATTGGCATTTAAGTGCGAAGCTCAAAGCAATTATTGTATGGACTATTTTAAGGAAGGTCTTGTGTTTATCTGTTTGTTGCGTTTTCTCTTAGGTGATGGCTATTATTGCAGACTTCATGCTTGTTTATCTCCCAGCTCCAACTGTGCCTCTGAGACCAGCGCTTGCAACCGGTGCAGGTTCCATTGCTAAATTCTTCCATAATTGCCCTGACAATGCATTTCAGGTTTCTTTTCAACCTCTGGTGTTCTGTTCTTAGTATAGTCTCAGACATTCCTAAAAACATCCTTGTCATACTGGTACTTCATTTTACATCTGCGTGCAGGTTGCTCTCTCTGGAACATCATATTCTATGCTGCAGAGAATAGGTGCTATAGTGGTGAGTTATCAGATATCATGGGTTTTTATGATTTTTGAGCAATCAAAAAAGTATAGATCCTTTATGCTATTTGGTTGTGTCTTGTAGCGTAATGGTGTGAAGCTTTTTGCTGTCGGCACTACTTCTTCGCTGGTGAGTTTTCTTTCTTTCTTTTTTTTTTAATTGCCTTTCTCACCATATATATTTGTGGAGCCCCGGTTGCATATATCTAACTTCTACGTAATCTTCATTTTATAGCACTCTTTCTCAAAGTCCCTATATGCATGAGGAGATTTAGGTTGTATGAATTGCTAATCTTACGCGCAAGGTTATTTAAGTTATTGATTGTTAATTCTTCTTTGGCAATACTCAAACCCCCTCCTGAAGTCCTTCCTTTGTTCCTAGCAGAATACAATTGATGCATTTGATTCTGAGAGAGCAACTCGTTTCTTGTGACAGTTACGGATAAATTACATGTAGGCATGAGTGGGCTACAAATGATGCAGTTGATTCTGACAGAGCGAGGAGTTTTCTGTGACAGTTACATATAAATTATATGCAGTCATGAGTGAGATTGTGAGTTTGCATGATCAAGTGATGTCTCACTGACTCTTTCTAAGACCATCCCAGTTGACTGATTCTGCTTAAATCAAGTGCGATGGCGTAAAATGACTCATTGTCACTGTCAGATTCCCGAGTTGAAATTAACCAATACGTACTGCCTTTGTGTTATGTCTTGATTTGCTCTATGTTGTCAAATATTTTGTTATATCTTTAATGGGGGATTCTGTAGTCAGGTCTTACTTGAAGGGCTTCCTTACTGATTATCGATTTAAAGAAAAAAAAGACATACCTAAAATGTCTGATATCAATTCTCTCTAGGTTGGCACCGCGGTGACAAATGCATTAATTAATGCCAGGAAGGCTGTTGATAAGTCTGCAGCAGATGAAATAGCAAATGTGCCTATACTGTCGACGAGTGCTGCGTATGGAGTATACATGGCTGTTTCTAGTAACCTCAGGTATGGTCCTGCATTTAGTATAAAATCCCTTGGCAAGTGTGGCTCTCTGCTGTGTTCTTGGTTCCTAGACAAAGAAATATAGCCATAGGTAATTTGATGTTGAGTTATCCTTTCTGCATCATAGCTGTGTATGCTTTTCATACTTTGACCTTGCCTTGTCTGTGAATAATAGCTGGATGCTGTCGTGCTTGCACAGTTCTGTTTTAGGATAAGAATGACTGGTTTTCGCCGATTCTTTTCTTCTTAGTGAATTGCAACTGATGCAAGTCGGGCCTCAGAAGTGTGACTTCAACCACTTTAAAAATGGTATTTTTGCATGACCTGCACGAATAAAATAGAGAAATTTTTACAGTGCTTGCACTTTTGATAATAGCGAGAGTTCCGATATCAATGATAATGCTTTCTATCTTTATTGTCTCAAAGAATGTATCTTTGATTTTTTGCATTTAATTTTCTGGGGGCTAAAAGCACCTTTCTCTGGACTTTCTGTAATTTGTACCTTTCTGGGAGTGTATGGTACCTCTCAGTCAAAGAGTTTGTGCATTTTGGGTGTATTTTGTTGAGGTTTTCTCGATTCATATAATTAATTAAACAAGTACACGAGTTTTTAGTTACTATTCTTCCTTCCACGAATTCAGTTTTAACCCATCCTTTCTATAGTAAATGAGATTGTTATTTGTTTGTTCACTGTGTATTGCACCCTGCAGGTACCAAGTGCTGGCTGGTGTTATTGAACAGCGGATTTTGGAGCCCTTGTTACACAAGCACAAGGTATGTTGAGTGCACTATGCTTTGCAGTCCGGACTGGCACAACACATACCGGGATCATTATTGTGAGATTTAATGCTGCCATAACTTGTACTGTCTCTACTTTACATGCACTTCTCTATTGCCGGTCTAACAATAACATCAACATGTTTGACAGGTGGGTGGATTATGCTAGATGGATTGGCATCCAGTAGCCACAAAGTCAAGAAAATGGACTGGGTTCTTCGATTTATGCTGTTCCAGTGGTCAGAACAGCCGATTGCTTCTTTGATCGGTACTCGTTCAATTGTTTCCTGTGGAGCTTGAGGTTGTTGGTCCTGAGATTCTGCATTTTCAGTATGTATATGAACTGGTTATTTGGAATAGCAGATTTCCAGTCCTGAATTGAACAGAATCCCCTTGAGCATAAAAGGTTGCTGCTCCCTGTCGCTCTGGTTATTAGCTGTGGCCGGTGATGACCTCACAAATACTCAATTTACGATTTCAGTATCACTGAAGTGTGAGTGGTAGTCAGCTGAATTGATCCATAGGACGGAGTTTGATTGTACGCGCTCAGTCTATTATGAGCAATCTTATCTCATGGATGCCTGTCGATCCTCAAGTGTGGTGGTTCGATTCTTCTTTTATATTCTTTTTAGCTGCCACAATTCCTAGAAGAATTTCCAGATTGCAATTGCATTATGTCTTAGGGTAAATCTTGACCATGGATGTTAAAGAAACATTTAAAGCCTGGGACTACGAAATTCCAGATTGCGACTTATAGGTGTGCTGGGGTGGGTGGTCTTGGTTAGGAATGATCGGTCCTAGGTTAGAAACCCACCATAGAATCGGATTGGGAAAATTACTGAAAAAATTTCAAAATATTTAATCATGCCATTTCAGTCATAATATTTTTTTGCCAATTAAATCCTAATATCTTTTTCATTTGTGCCAATTCAATTCTTTCGGTCAATTTGGTCGGAACAATGCTGACATAGTTGCAGAACCGACATGCAACAACTGCACGAAAAGGGGATGGAAGCTAATTACTAGAACCGAAAATAATGGCCAAAGACGGGCCACAGAAGTGATACATAAAGATGAGGTCAACAGTTCCCTTGCCACAAAAAATGATGGCCGAAGTCGAGGCCTTGACACTGAGGTGTGTCGGAGTGAGGCCACTGACTGCGAGGGAGAACGAAAGGTGAGGTCATGAGCAACAACAAAAGGGATGGTCGGAGTCACCTGGCTAGGCCGCAACTGCAGGGGAGGGCCAACGGAAGAGCAGAGTTGATGCGACCGAGAGGGCCATGATGGCGATGCCAAGATGGAGGGCTGGAGGCGAGGCTACAGTTGCAAAGGAGGGCCGATGGGGGAGATTGTGACTGGCAAGGCCACGAGCGACTGTGATAAGGCAACTGAGAGAGCAGAGGTCGAGACGAAAAGGATCATGCAATGGTGCAAGAGAGGAGCAGGTTAGAGTTTCTGGGTTTACTCTCTTAGTTTTAGAAAGAAGAGCAAAATAACAATGAGGGTGTACCGGTCCGGTGGATGGGTCCACACCTGGAATCAAGAAACGATGTTCGCCAATTTCAAATTTTAGGAACCAAGAATCGCCCATAATCAGACAGTTTGGTTCGATTTTGTTCTTGTTTCAATCCAGTTGTTTTGCTCACTCCTAATCTTGATTGGACGATTTGTTTGAGTATACATCTAGCGTTCCATCAGGCAAAAGAATCATTAATAGACAAAACCATGCCTCGCGTTGGGGAGGCTAAACCTCGCCCTCACATCGGCAAGGCTGCCCTAGCCTGAGTGAGGGTCGACCTCACCAAAGCCAATGCTCACTTAGCCATGGTTGGTGGCAAAAAGAGCTTGAAAAAGAAAAAAAAAATCAAAAGTTATTTAAAACATTCACATCAGCTCAAGCAGTGCCACGTAAGATGACCAACGTTCACGTTAGTGATTTTCGACCTAAACCGGCCGGTCACCAATGAAAAAAAAATTACATCTAAATTAGTCCAATTGAAAAATTTAGAATCGAATTGGTACATATGCAATAAATTTATATATTTTTTTTTTTGGTTACTTTCTCCGCTTTTTCGTGTAAGTCATGAAGCCGATGCAACATTTAAACAGAACTTTGGAATATGTGCGGCGGCCTTTTGGCTTCAAGACTATTGTGTCCACTAATCTTCGCGAGCCTCAAAAGAAAGTTTCTGACCTAACTCCGTCGTCTCTGTTGCATCGAGCTATGACACCTACTAAGCAGTGTAAAGATCATATTTACTACATTAACAACGGAGAAATTTGCCAATCAACAAAGCAAGACGGGTACGAAACTCGTTGTTTATAGAGATGCAATCAAATCAAGCTATACCGGAGTAACTCGAGCTTGATTTGAGGAGTACTCGAGATCAACTCGACCAACACGAATACCCGAAAAAAGGAAGGAAAAAAAAGTTATCTTTCAGAAAAGAAATGCTATGGAAGTCCCAAAAAGAATTCAAGTAGAGCCACCCACCTATTTAACCAAATGTGCATGGACAAAATGAAAGAACAGAAGTAAATAAATTCCTAAGAGAATGTAAGTAAAAGGAAGGAATGGATGGGGAAATTCTTGAAGTAACTTTTGGGACCAGCAAAATGGAAAAGAGGAGCGGGGGGAAAATTGTCAAAAAAGTCTTAAACCTATTGCTTTTTTTTTTATCAATTCAGTTTCAAATCTTTTAATTTTGTCAATTCAGTCGTAAACCTTTGCATTTATGCCAATTTAATTATAAATGTTTTTTTGTGACAATTAAGTCCCAAACCTTTTGCATGTGTACTAATTCAGTCCATTGGGCTAAGTTTGGCAAGCCCGTCATTGACGAGATAATTTTTAATATGTTTCCAAATTTTTTTTATTTATTTTTCATTTTGACAATTTTCCCGAAGGATGAGAGACCAGTATTTGGCTGCAAGGTCATAAAACAATTAAGTCAATGCTGCATCAGCTAACGTTTTGTCATCGACAGCCAGTTATTGCAAATTTTGCTGGGGCATCGAGACCAAAAACGAAGAGAATGGATCGACACAAGTACATTGCTATTAAGTTGTAGGTTAAAAATTAATAGGGATAATATCACGAAAAACCCAAACTAATATACCTATGATAAATTTACCCTAATTTTTTTTGCCACAGAAAATTCCAAACTGATGCACCCGTGACAATTTATCCCAAATTATTTTTTTTACCACAATAAACTTCAAACCAATATAGTATAAAAAAATTTTCACAAAAGGTTTTTTGACCATAAAAACTCTCAAATTGGCATACTTTTGACAAATTTATCTTCCGTTAGTTCTTATGAAGCTTTGACCAATGAATCGGATGTCGGATATCTATACCACAATAATAGAGAGTAAAAATCCAAATCAAAGCTGGTATTTTACTGCCAAGTATCATCTAATTTAGCAATTCTATGGTTTCAGAATTTCAAATGTACGTGAAAACAGTGGTGTATTATCACGAGTGTGCAAGTTTTGAGTTTTTGGCGATCAAAAAATTAGTTCGTGGAAGATTTATATCAGTTTGGAATTTTTGATGGTCAAAATAATTTGTTACAGGTGTACCGATTTAGGATTTTTCATGGAATTAACCCTAATTAATAACCGCTTGTAAGTAACCGACGTGGTGGGCAAGAAATACCCATATTGTAATCTTTGTACGCACAATCAATCACAAAATATGACCCTGCAAATTTACATTGAACTAGTTCAATGCTAATTTATCTTTCCAGCACTTTATATTTCCGGCACAATTTACCTTTCTCGCAACCTTTAACTACCGGTACTTGCATTTCCATTCATTCTGCGTAAACAGCTTTTTTGGCACACATGGTGAGACCCTATTTTGATACGAGGAAATTGCAATAGCGAAAACCAGAAATGTCAATAGGAGGCTGGCAATGCTGCTGGTCACAACAATCCATTGCCAAAAGCTAGTAAAGATGGATGTGCATTCCGAATCTTCAACCGCTGGAAGATCGTCTGAGGAATGCTGTCCCCTTAAGGAATCCCAATATGGTTTCAACTACGAGGAGGCCGCTTGAAGAACAACATAACAACATGGCTAACTACAACATGACGTACGTCCGACGTGATCAAACTCAATAGTCATCAATGCTGTGAAAGATGCCATATCAAGATCGGGCTCATCCAGTCAAACACTACCATTCCAAGGAAATCCAATGATGCAAGGGTATGTTCCTTGTTCATCTGGCCAGTATAATAATGCAAGTTGCAAGTACTATATAGGCTATATTCTTCAAATTGGCATGAATAATGGTAATAATCAAACCATTGGTCAGAATAATCAAGGCCGGACTAATAATTTGGCAAATCAGAAAGGTCGATAGACCGGACCGATGCCAAATGTCGAAAATATAAGGCTAGTCGGTGCAATTATGCCACCATATGTGGCAAAACCTTCGCCGTCGGCCCGATGTGCCAATTATTCTTAACTAAGACAATTAGGCAACACCAGAGTCCACCAAGCAGGCAGCAAGATGAACAACCAAACTGCAACTGACTCCTGATCAGTTGACGGTAATTGTCACCAGCTCATATAAAAACATTCCCAACTCTCTTTAAGTGCATTTATCAACGTTTATTCGATTGTAAATTTAATACGTTTGAAAAACTTTTCCTTAACTGGGCGTCGGATTAAAAAGAACACCAAAATAGAAAACGCAATGATTGAGGCTTTCGTTATGAAACTCGCTCCGCAGGAACAAGAAAGGACAGACTCCGAATGAGCTAATACTACTAGTTCCCAAGTCAGAGTGCTCAATTTATCTAATCAATCTAGTGGTTATCGTACACTTCATTCTTAGAATTTGTTTTCCAGAACACCTAACACTATACCAGTAACTCGTAGCATTGCAAACGGAGCGCTTTTTGTTTACTTAACACTACACCAGCATTGACCCCCCCAAAAAAACACCACACCAGCAACTCCAAACATGGCAAACAGAGAGGCATTATTTTTTTTTTAGCTTTTTTGCCGAGTGTGGTGTTGAAGAGCTTTGATCCTCCAAATCACATCTTTTCTAATCGGGAAGTGGAGAATGGTGCAATTCTCCCTCTTCCATAATCTCCCAAGGAAGCATGTAATGAACGCAAGACAATTGGTTAAGAATGATTTAAGTTTCCAATGCTACCGAAATACGCATACCTTATATTGCACGCTTAAATACTTGAAATTTATCTGATGCAACAGATTTCAAAGAATATGAAGTAATACATCACATGCACTTACAACTTCAGAATTTCAAACATCTAGCTGCTATTTAAGGCGCTCCCTTCACTTCAGGCGACAACTACAAGTAAGATGTCGCAACAGCTATAGACACTATACTGCCAACTAGCAGATGCCTTTCATGGGAATCACTTTCTTTTTAACTAACATAGCTCGACTTTGTTGGCCAATCCCTAAACTACATATATTGGGGAGAAAACAACACTCACAGTTGTCGCGGACCATCAGATGACTGAGCCTTTCTCTCATTCCAATGGAGGCCGTCTTGGATGCTGTGCAAGAAGTCGGTGGTGGAATCACCCAGACAAGCCGTAGGGACAGGACATGGACCCATGCTACAGATGAGTGCGTCCCCGGGTCTAACTCTGTCCTGCCCTTGCCATCGAATGATGCATACGCGGAACTTCGGTTCAAAGGTACTTGCACCCGAATAGTGACGTGTTCGGGTAATATCAATGGCCTAAAGGACAAGGAATGAGGACATATTGGCGTAAATAGTATGCCAGGAACCTGCAAATCAACACAGCAGATTCAGCAGTGCTGACTTGCCAGCAAAAAAAATACGTTTCCGGATGGATGATGCTTGTACGTCGTATGTGGAGAGATTGTAGTTCATATGCAATTAACTCATCATCGTCTAGAATCAAATTTGTTTCATTTTTCAGAGAGCCTCCAGCTTCCCAAGTCTACACCTCTGAGGCTTGGAAGACAAGCATCTATGGAAAGTAAAAGCAATCTAAAAATATATAATGTTTGTGATACCTGTGGATGAACTATTGATCCTCCAGCTGCTAATGAATAGGCAGTGCTGCCAGATGTAGTTGACAAGATTAGCCCGTCTCCTTGTACCAAAGTGACATAGGTGCCATCAAAATAGCACTCCAAATTTGTGAGGTAAGGTAATAATCCCCGATCAATTGTGACTTCATTGAAAACAAGTATCGGTTCTTCTGTTTCGCGTTCATTTGTAGCCGAATGCCTGACAACTTGACACCGCAACCGGTGCCGTAATGTTATGTTGATTGGACCTTCAAGAATCGAATCCAGGTGTTCTTTGTAGCGCTCGCTGTCTGAAGTATGTTGAGGATCACTTTTTCAAGTCATCAACCAGTGAGAGAGTTTTCGGTTTTTAGTTGATGGCATCTTGTGCATTCCTCACACTTGGTTCGTTCCATGCCAAAAAGGGCATCCAAAAACTTTTGAAAAGCAAAGGATACGGAAAGGGGTCATAAAGCCCAAGGACCCTAAAGCAAAGGGGACAACAGGGGGCACTGCTCCTTTGAACATTGATGCCGCCTGCAAACAAACAGAATTTGTATTTGCTACTCAAGATTCAAATGAAATTCGATAGGAACATCAGAAGTACAACCGAGTACAATTTCACCATGGAAGCATATGCTCATCTAGTTGACAAATGAAAAACGGAAACAATAGACGAATATGCATGGTCTCAAGTTTCAGTGAAGTGATCACAACTTGAGATCCCTGCATTGAATAGCAACAACAACATACAACTTGTCAATCATATGGGAAGATGGATGGTTAAACACTGAGAACGTCCGAACCGAATGGATGCTACCCTCGTCCCCTCAGAGTTTCCCATTTTGTTTCCTGTCAGTACTCCTCAGGGCTAAATGCTGAGCGCTGCTCTAAGAGCCAATTTAAAGGGGAACTGGTGGAAGATGCTTTTAAGGACTACGAAAAGGCATACACGATGCATAAAGCCAATAAAGAGAACATGGAATCTTAGACAAATAACCTATATAGATTCACAGCCCATGTTGCATTACCTAAAGTTGCTTCTCTTCTGTTGGTTATACAATTTTCGGTTCTTGCTGAATTGCTTTTCAGGATAACCCTTCCTTTCCTATATGAGATTGGAACAACATTTGGAGAGTCTCCAAATCAATAATCTCCTTTTTGGGACTACGCATATGAAAACATGGAAGGTTTTTTCTTTTTTTTGTGGGCGGGGGGGGGGAGCAATGGCAAGGTTTCGTAGCCGGAATTTTTTATGAAGAACAAAATAGAGATATTATCAATATTTGTATATATTATAAACTATATACAAACACCCATTGTGTACAAAATTTCATATAAAAATAACAGAAAATAAGAGGAGGATTTAAATATGTGAGGCTGAGGAATGTACCACCCTAAAGAATGGTCTAGTGGACTGTGCTCCAAAATGCTCTAATACATAAATTCAAAGCAAGGTACAATTTTGATACAGGGGATGCATTGATGTTATTCTTCTTGCACTACTTTGATTGATTTAGTGGAAAAGAAAGTTTAAAGAGTTTCTGGAAATTGAGAATGATTACCGTTTTACAAGATAGACGAACAACATTTCCATTTTTGTATTTCATTCAATCCTTGGAAACTTTCTAGTAGAATATGGATACTGTTCATTAACGTTTTCTTCATTGCATTCCAGAGGGGGGAAAAAGATTCCCATCTTAGTCAATTATTTCCCTTTTGCTTTCAGTATAA
The DNA here is from genome assembly GCA_019149425.1 of Psidium friedrichsthalianum. Lineage (NCBI taxonomy): Eukaryota > Viridiplantae > Streptophyta > Magnoliopsida > Myrtales > Myrtaceae > Psidium > Psidium friedrichsthalianum. The sequence goes on along the minus strand of JAGVVM010007877.1, from coordinate 11,751 downwards.
GAAAAAGAAAAAATAGAGTAGATTCATAGTTAGTCAAATGTAATTGAATTATCTAATAAAATGAACTTTGCAATTACTTATATTGGAAAAACAAGGGGTATCACACTCAGGCCTGGTTATGGTGCTACACTCGGTGACCTACCATGGAAAAATAGCAGAAAAAGGACTCATCACTGATTATATTATAAATGACGAATGCATTGCCTTGGGAATCAATGACAAGGAGGGGAAAACAAGCACACATACCCAAAGGACTGTTCCATCCCCACCAAGAGTGACTACAAGGTCAACTTTCTTACACAAGTCCGGAATCTCACTTTCTGAAACAAAATTCAAACAGAACACGTCAGTGACAATGGCCGCATGATTAGATCATAATTGACATGAGAAACCAATTTGAAAAGCCTGTGAGGTTGAAGACTTGTAATCATTTCATTTAGCATCACCACAGTCATAAGAACAGCTGTCCCAGATGACATAGCACAAATCCCACAATGTGTGTGAAGAAGATGATTTTGAGAGATTAAATTTGATACACATTAAAGGAGAAATCTTGCTATTTCAAGTAGAAGTTTCTCAGCTGCCAAAAAGAGTAAAACTTCATCATATCCAATCATTAAAGCACAGCACAGTGAAAGAGACTAACATTCTTGCTGAAAACTTACTCCAAAAGAGAAATGAGAACTGGCAGACACTTGTATCTTCAAAAGGTAAAAACAGAAAGACCAATCCATAAGCGATCATAAATTAATTGCATCAACTAGTTGTTATATGTTCCCACACTCACCATCTTGCCAAGTTTGGACAAACACGAAGGAAGACGAATCAGTGAGAAGCTCTGATCGAACGCGTGGTTCCACATAAATGTTCAAGTTCTTGTGGTCTTTTAACCATCTAGCAATAGAAAATGAAGGAATTAGTTTTTATCAATTGAAAAAATACACATGAGTCCATGTATTTTATCACTACTAGTATTTAAAGATGTGGGAATTCACCCAAATACTAAGGTAATAAGAACCTTGCACTGTTTTCTTCTCTTTTTTTTTGGCAGGACCTTTTAAATTTGACCGATGTGATCCTGGATCTTTGACACATGATCAATTTAGTCCTTGTACTGCATGTAAATGTTCAATGTTGTCATTCCATTAATTCAAGCCAATGGAATTTGCTATTTGGCCTCCAATTCAGTAAGTTTGAATGGTGGACAAAAAAATAACATTACACGATTATCATCCATCTAAGATATTCAACTCAAATCGCCATATATAACAGAATAATCTCCCTCATCAAATAACATGGATAATGGTTTTTCCCAATTGAGCAAATTAAATAAATTGTAACGATTTTCCCACTGTCTCCGACATGGACCCGGTGAAATTGAGTTCTCCGTGAGGATCTGTAATTTATTTAATGACGCACCAAAAGCCAACATACTAAAGATACTTAAATTTGCAAGAAACGAAGGTATTCAAGTACCATTAAGCTGGACAAAACTATACGCTAGAAGTGGACATCTAGACACCACAATCTATATCATTCGACTATATGCCACAAAAGCCGCCAAACTCAGTCATAATCAATTGTGATAATTGGAGAAACCAAAGAAGACTTCTCTAAAAAATAAGCACCGCGCAACAACAGCCTCATCGAAACATAAGTCCAGCAATCATTCGGGATGTGAGTATTGATGAAAAAAAAAAAGTAGTTCCGAATTACAATTTGTGTTGCAGTATTACTTGATAAAAAAAAAAGTACAAAAGCAACTCTGAAGCATCATTAGGAGAACATCATGTCATTTAAGTGAATTTGTCTTCTTTTGTTAATTTAGCCAGAGGAATCTTATATTAAATTAGTACAGAATGCGCAAACAACATGCACATCACATAAAGACCATTTTTGTTTCTATTTTCCTGCCATAGTTTAGTGATTGTATTCAAAGACCACTCGTGTGAGAGAGAAACACCTACCCAGCAGTTGAACAGGAATTAGGCAGAAAAGTAGTCACAGAACATCATCCACATAGACGTTGCTTTCAATGGTAAATGCCTAGAACAGATTGAAAGAAATCGAAATGGTGAAACTAAGGATTTCTTAGTTTCAAACCTGACTACTTCCACACATCGGACTCGAACGGGATCTGAATCTGGTTTTGTCACAATAAGCACTGTCTGTGGAGGAGATTCCCACTTCAAAGCAATCTGTAAAGATAATGAGTTTTCCATTATAACAGCAGTGATGCGTGCTCATGTTACTATACTATATGAAGCAGTTCATCATAATAGTCCTATATTATGCAGCATATAACTGCCGAAAGGTACTCAAATCAAACCATTCACGTTGGAATATAAATCATAGTCCCCTCCCAAACACTGACGACCATTAGGAGAAGACATACTTGTTTACTAGCGCGCCCAGCTGTTGTGATATTTCCCTCTTCAAAAGACACGATGTCATGTTTGTGCGGATCACTTGTCTCACCTTTGCACCTCCATGAAAGTTTAAATGATGCCTGTCTCAAGAAAGAAGATATTAGTTAAACAAAATACCAACATGCTTACATGACTAAACAAGTCAATATTGCTTGCACACGGACAAAGTACTTATACCGCAAAAAGTCTTCGTTTATAAATATTACAAATGCTGTAACCAGAAAATTTGTTTATACTCCTTGAGATAACATGATGCATATTGAGAGAGAGAGAGAGAGAGAGAGAGAGAGAGAGAGAGCAATGTCATTAGTAGAAGCCCCTACGATTTTTATCATAGTATGCAATCGGCATGAGGGGTGTAAAGCTTTTTATCATCCTAGCATCAAGCTATTTTTCTACAAGCCTCCCCTATGATTCTGCAGTGATAACTCAAAAAACAGGAAATAGAATTGATGAACAGTGACTCTGTGGGGATATAGAGGATCAAAGTCAGATATTCAACCTTTCTCATCATTCGTTTTGAATTGCCCTCGATGCCAAATCATTTTCCCCATTGACGAGAACCTCACAGGAGCAAATTCCATGCTCTGCCCAGCACCTTTCAGGTTGCTCGTTGGTTTGATTACACAAATCATTCTGGCCATCCAAGTTTTGTGTATTCTTGCAATGAACATCATCGTCATGGTTACCTCCTGATATTTTGTCTGTAAGAGTATTAATAAGGGCTTTTCAAAACACTTAAAAAGACAAGGACAACCGAGAGAAAAAAAAACTGATTGCCAAACCCTATGCGGAGTGCAAAATTTCTCATCCATCTGTCGTCTATTTAAAATTCTTTTGAGAATTTCAATGTAGTTCATTAGACATGCTGTTATCTCCAACAAAACCTAGAGCAAGTATACTATCGTGCCTGGAAACCAACTAAATGAAACTTTCCACTAAGCATGTGAGTCCCAACTAACGTCATTATGTGCATTAACTGATGGATTGACAAGGAATATCCCAGAAGATTCATTGTATGTTGATGATCCACAGGTGATTCAGTTGATAGGAGTTCATCAAAGTGAATCGAGTCTTCCACAGGACAAAAAAGGGAGAGAAGACAATCATTCAATCACCAAGAAGTGTGATCAGAGACTATTAAAAAAATATATGTGACAATTAGATTGTCACATATATTTTTTAAATAGTCTCTGATCACACTTCTTGGTGATTGAATGATGTCTTCTCTCCCTTTTTTGTCCTTGTGGAAGACTCGATTCACTTTGATGAACTCCTATCAACTGAATCACCTGTGGATCATCAACATACAATGAATCTTCTGGGATATTCTTGTCAATCCATCAGTTAATGCACATAATGACGTTAGTTGGGACTCACATGCTTAGTGGAAAGTTTCATTTAGTTGGTTTCCAGGCACGATAGTATACTTGCTCTAGGTTTTGTTGGAGATAACAGGCATGTCTAATGAACTACATTGAAATTCTCAAAAGAATTTTAAATAGACGACAGATGGATGAGAAAATTTTGCACTCCGCATAGGGTTTGGCAATCAGTTTTTTTCTCTCGGTTGTCCTTGTCTTTTTAAGTGTTTTGAAAAGCCCTTATTAATACTCTTACAGACAAAAATATCAGGAGGTAACCATGACGATGATGTTCATTGCAAGAATACACAAAACTTGGATGGCCAGAATGATTTGTGTAATCAAACCAACGAGCAACTGAAAGGTGCTGGGCAGAGCATGGAATTTGCTCCTGTGAGGTTCTCGTCAATGGGGAAAATGATTTGGCACGAGGGCAATTCAAAACCGAATGATGAGAAAGGTTGAATATCTGACTTTGATCCTCTATATCCCCACAGAGTCACTGTTCATCAATTCTATTTCCTGTTTTTTGAGTTATCACTGCAGAATCATAGGGGAGGCTTGTAGAAAAATAGCTTGATGCTAGGATGATAAAAAGCTTTACACCCCTCATGCCGATTGCATACTATGATAAAAATCGTAGGGGCTTCTACTAATGACATTGCCTCTCTCTCTCTCTCTCTCTCTCTCTCTCTCTCAATATGCATCATGTTATCTCAAGGAGTATAAACAAATTTTCTGGTTACAGCATTTGTAATATTTATAAACGAAGACTTTTTGCGGTATAAGTACTTTGTCAGTGTGCAAGCAATATTGACTTGTTTAGTCATGTAAGCATGTTGGTATTTTGTTTAACTAATATCTTCTTTCTTGAGACAGGCATCATTTAAACTTTCATGGAGGTGCAAAGGTGAGACAAGTGATCCGCACAAACATGACATCGTGTCTTTTGAAGAGGGAAATATCACAACAGCTGGGCGCGCTAGTAAACAAGTATGTCTTCTCCTAATGGTCGTCAGTGTTTGGGAGGGGACTATGATTTATATTCCAACGTGAATGGTTTGATTTGAGTACCTTTCGGCAGTTATATGCTGCATAATATAGGACTATTATGATGAACTGCTTCATATAGTATAGTACATGAGCACGCATCACTGCTGTTATAATGGAAAACTCATTATCTTTACAGATTGCTTTGAAGTGGGAATCTCCTCCACAGACAGTGCTTATTGTGACAAAACCAGATTCAGATCCCGTTCGAGTCCGATGTGTGGAAGTAGTCAGGTTTGAAAACTAAGAAATCCTTAGTTTCACCATTTCGATTTCTTTCAATCTGTTCTAGGCATTTACCATTGAAAGCAACGTCTATGTGGATGATGTTCTGTGACTACTTTTCTGCCTAATTTCCTGTTCAACTGCTGGGTAGGTGTTTCTCTCTCACACGAGTGGTCTTTGAATACAATCACTAAACTATGGCAGGAAAAATAGAAACAAAAATGGTCTTTATGTGATGTGCATGTTGTTTGCGCATTCTGTACTAATTTAATATAAGATTCCTCTGGCTAAATTAACAAAAGAAGACAAATTCACTTAAAATGACATGATGTTCTCCTAATGATGCTTCAGAGTTGCTTTTGTACTTTTTTTTTAATCAAGTAATACTGCAACACAAATTGTAATTCGGAACTACTTTTTTTTTTTCATCAATACTCACATCCCGAATGATTGCTGGACTTATGTTTCGATGAGGCTGTTGTTGCGCGGTGCTTATTTTTAGAGAAGTCTTCTTTGGTTTCTCCAATTATCACAATTGATTATGACTGAGTTGGCGGCTTTGTGGCATATAGTCGAATGATATAGATTGTGGTGTCTAGATGTCCACTTCTAGCGTATAGTTTGTCCAGCTTAATGGTACTTGAATACCTTCGTTTCTTGCAAATTTAAGTATCTTTAGTATGTTGGCTTTTGGTGCGTCATTAAATAAATTACAGATCCTCACGGAGAACTCAATTTCACCGGGTCCATGTCGGAGACAGTGGGAAAATCGTTACAATTTATTTAATTTGCTCAATTGGGAAAAAACCATTATCCATGTTATTTGATGAGGGAGATTATTCTGTTATATATGGCGATTTGAGTTGAATATCTTAGATGGATGATAATCGTGTAATGTTATTTTTTTGTCCACCATTCAAACTTACTGAATGGAGGCCAAATAGCAAATTCCATTGGCTTGAATTAATGGAATGACAACATTGAACATTTACATGCAGTACAAGGACTAAATTGATCATGTGTCAAAGATCCAGGATCACATCGGTCAAATTTAAAAGGTCCTGCCAAAAAAAAGAGAAAGAAAACAGTGCAAGGTTCTTATTACCTTAGTATTTGGGTGAATTCCCACATCTTTAAATACTAGTAGTGATAAAATACATGGACTCATGTGTATTTTTCAATTGATAAAAACTAATTCCTTCATTTTCTATTGCTAGATGGTTAAAAGACCACAAGAACTTGAACATTTATGTGGAAACCACGCGTTCGATCAGAGCTTCTCACTGATTCGTCTTCCTTCGTGTTTGTCCAAACTTGGCAAGATGGTGAGTGTGGGAACATATAACAACTAGTTGATGCAATTAATTATGATCGCTTATGGATTGGTCTTTCTGTTTTACCTTTTGAAGATACAAGTGTCTGCCAGTTCTCATTTCTCTTTTGGAGTAAGTTTTCAGCAAGAATGTTAGTCTCTTTCACTGTGCTGTGCTTTAATGATTGGATATGATGAAGTTTTACTCTTTTTGGCAGCTGAGAAACTTCTACTTGAAATAGCAAGATTTCTCCTTTAATGTGTATCAAATTTAATCTCTCAAAATCATCTTCTTCACACACATTGTGGGATTTGTGCTATGTCATCTGGGACAGCTGTTCTTATGACTGTGGTGATGCTAAATGAAATGATTACAAGTCTTCAACCTCACAGGCTTTTCAAATTGGTTTCTCATGTCAATTATGATCTAATCATGCGGCCATTGTCACTGACGTGTTCTATTTGAATTTTGTTTCAGAAAGTGAGATTCCGGACTTGTGTAAGAAAGTTGACCTTGTAGTCACTCTTGGTGGGGATGGAACAGTCCTTTGGGTATGTGTGCTTGTTTTCCCCTCCTTGTCATTGATTCCAAGGCAATGCATTCGTCATTTATAATATAATCAGTGATGAGTCCTTTTTCTGCTATTTTTCCATGGTAGGTCACCGAGTGTAGCACCATAACAGGCCTGAGTGTGATACCCTTGTTTTTCCAATATAAAGTAATTGCAAAGTTCATTTTAATTAGATAATTCAATTACATATTGACTAACTATGAATCTACTCTATTTTTTCTTTTTCTTATACTGAAAGCAAAAGGGAAATAATTGACTAAGATGGGAATCTTTTTCCCCCTCTGGAATGCAAATGAAGAAAACGTTAATGAACAGTATCCATATTCTACTAGAAAGTTTCCAAGGATTGAATGAAATACAAAAATGGAAATGTTGTTCGTCTATCTTGTAAAACGGTAATCATTCTCAATTTCCAGAAACTCTTTAAACTTTCTTTTCCACTAAATCAATCAAAGTAGTGCAAGAAGAATAACATCAATGCATCCCCTGTATCAAAATTGTACCTTGCTTTGAATTTATGTATTAGAGCATTTTGGAGCACAGTCCACTAGACCATTCTTTAGGGTGGTACATTCCTCAGCCTCACATATTTAAATCCTCCTCTTAATTTTCTGTTATTTTTATATGAAATTTTGTACACAATGGGTGTTTGTATATAGTTTATAATATATACAAATATTGATAATATCTCTATTTTGTTCTTCATAAAAATTCCGGCTACGAAACCTTGCCATTGCTCCCCCCCCCCGCCCAAAAAAAAAAAAGAAAAAACCTTCCATGTTTTCATATGCGTAGTCCCAAAAAGGAGATTATTGATTTGGAGACTCTCCAAATGTTGTTCCAATCTCATATAGGAAAGGAAGGGTTATCTGAAAAGCAATTCAGCAAGAACCGAAAATTGTATAACCAACAGAAGAGAAGCAACTTTAGGTAATGCAACATGGGCTGTGAATCTATATAGGTTATTTGTCTAAGATTCCATGTTCTCTTTATTGGCTTTATGCATCGTGTATGCCTTTCGTAGTCCTTAAAAGCATCTTCCACCAGTTCCCCTTTAAATTGGCTCTTAGAGCAGCGCTCAGCATTTAGCCCTGAGGAGTACTGACAGGAAACAAAATGGGGAACTCTGAGGGGACGAGGGTAGCATCCATTCGGTTCGGACGTTCTCAGTGTTTAACCATCCATCTTCCCATATGATTGACAAGTTGTATGTTGTTGTTGCTATTCAATGCAGGGATCTCAAGTGTGATCACTTCACTGAAACTTGAGACCATGCATATTCATCTATTGTTTCCGTTTTTCATTTGTCAACTAGATGAGCATATGCTTCCATGGTGAAATTGTCCTCGGTTGTACTTCGGATGTTCCTATCGAATTTCATTTGAATCTTGAGTAGCAAATACAAATTCTGTTTGTTTGCAGGCGGCATCAATGTTCAAAGGAGCAGTGCCCCCTGTTGTCCCCTTTGCTTTAGGGTCCTTGGGCTTTATGACCCCTTTCCGTATCCTTTGCTTTTCAAAAGTTTTTGGATGCCCTTTTTGGCATGGAACGAACCAAGTGTGAGGAATGCACAAGATGCCATCAACTAAAAACCGAAAACTCTCTCACTGGTTGATGACTTGAAAAAGTGATCCTCAACATACTTCAGACAGTGAGCGCTACAAAGAACACCTGGATTCGATTCTTGAAGGTCCAATCAACATAACATTACGGCACCGGTTGCGGTGTCAAGTTGTCAGGCATTCGGCTACAAATGAACGCGAAACAGAAGAACCGATACTTGTTTTCAATGAAGTCACAATTGATCGGGGATTATTACCTTACCTCACAAATTTGGAGTGCTATTTTGATGGCCTATGTCACTTTGGTACAAGGAGACGGGCTAATCTTGTCAACTACATCTGGCAGCACTGCCTATTCATTAGCAGCTGGAGGATCAATAGTTCATCCACAGGTATCACAAACATATATATATTTTTAATTTTACTTTCCATAGATGCTTGTCTTCCAAGCCTCAGAGGTGTAGACTTGGGAAGCTGGAGGCTCTCTGAAAAATGAAACAAATTTGATTCTAGACGATGATGAGTTAATTGCCTATGAACTACAATCTCTCTACATACGACGTACAAGCATCATCCATCCGGAAAACGTATTTTTTTTCGCTGGCAAGTCAGCACTGCTGAATCTGCTGTGTTGATTTGCAGGTTCCCGGCATACTATTTACGCCAATATGTCCTCATTCCTTGTCCTTTAGGCCATTGATATTACCCGAACACGTCACTATTCGGGTGCAAGTACCTTTGAACCGAAGTTCCGCGTATGCATCATTCGATGGCAAGGGCAGGACAGAGTTAGAACCCGGGGACGCACTCATCTGTAGCATGGGTCCATGTCCTGTCCCTACTGCTTGTCTGGGTGATTCCACCACCGACTTCTTGCACAGCATCCAAGACGGCCTCCATTGGAATGAGAGAAAGGCTCAGTCATCTGATGGTCCGCGACAACTGTGAGTGTTGTTTCTCCCCAATATATGTAGTTTAGGGATTGGCCAACAAAGTCGAGCTATGTTAGTTAAAAAGAAAGTGATTCCCATGAAAGGCATCTGCTAGTTGGCAGTATAGTGTCTATAGCTGTTGCGACATCTTACTTGTAGTTGTCGCCTGAAGTGAAGGGAGCGCCTTAAATAGCAGCTAGATGTTTGAAATTCTGAAGTTGTAAGTGCATGTGATGTATTACTTCATATTCTTTGAAATCTGTTGCATCAGATAAATTTCAAGTATTTAAGCGTGCGATATAAGGTATGCGTATTTCGGTAGCATTGGAAACTTAAATCATTCTTAACCAATTGTCTTGCGTTCATTACATGCTTCCTTGGGAGATTATGGAAGAGGGAGAATTGCACCATTCTCCACTTCCCGATTAGAAAAGATGTGATTTGGAGGATCAAAGCTCTTCAACACCACACTCGGCAAAAAAGCTAAAAAAAAAAAATAATGCCTCTCTGTTTGCCATGTTGGGAGTTGCTGGTGTGGTGTGTTTTTGGGGGGGTCAATGCTGGTGTAGTGTTAAGTAAACAAAAAGCGCTCTGTTTGCAATGCTACGAGTTACTGGTATAGTGTTAGGTGTTCTGGAAAACAAATTCTAAGAATGAAGTGTACGATAACCACTAGATTGATTAGATAAATTGAGCACTCTGACTTGGGAACTAGTAGTATTAGCTCATTCGGAGTCTGTCTTTCTTGTTCCTGCGGAGCGAGTTTCATAACGAAAGCCTCAATCATTGCGTTTTCTATTTTGGTGTTCTTTTTAATCCGACGCCCAGTTAAGGAGAAGTTTTTCAAACGTATTAAATTTACAATCGAATAAACGTTGATAAATGCACTTAAAGAGAGTTGGGAATGTTTTTATATGAGCTGGTGACAATTACCGTCAACTGATCAGGAGTCAGTTGCAGTTTGGTTGTTCATCTTGCTGCCTGCTTGGTGGACTCTGGTGTTGCCTAATTGTCTTAGTTAAGAATAATTGGCACATCGGGCCGACGGCGAAGGTTTTGCCACATATGGTGGCATAATTGCACCGACTAGCCTTATATTTCGACATTTGGCATCGGTCCGGTTTATCGACCTTTCTGATTTGCCAAATTATTAGTCCGGCCTTGATTATTCTGACCAGTGGTTTGATTATTACCATTATTCATGCCAATTTGAAGAATATAGCCTATATAGTACTTGCAACTTGCATTATTATACTGGCCAGATGAACAAGGAACATACCCTTGCATCATTGGATTTCCTTGGAATGGTAGTGTTTGACTGGATGAGCCCGATCTTGATATGGCATCTTTCACGGCATTGATGACTATTGAGTTTGATCACGTCGGACGTACGTCATGTTGTAGTTAGCCATGTTGTTATGTTGTTCTTCAAGCGGCCTCCTCGTAGTTGAAACCATATTGGGATTCCTTAAGGGGACAGCATTCCTCAGACGATCTTCCAGCGGTTGAAGATTCGGAATGCACATCCATCTTTACCAGCTTTTGGCAACGGATTGTTGTGACCAGCAACATTGCCAGCCTACGATTGACATTTCTGGTTTTCGCTATTGCAATTTCCTCGTATCAAAATAGGGTCTCACCATGTGTGCCAAAAAAGCTGTTTACGCAGAATGAATGGAAATGCAAGTACCGGTAGTTAAAGGTTGCGAGAAAGGTAAATTGTGCCGGAAATATAAAGTATTGGAAAGATAAATTAGCATTGAACAAGTTCAATGTAAATTTGCAGGGTCATATTTTGTGATTGATTGTGCGTCCAAAGATTACAATATGGGTATTTCTTGCCCACCACGTCGGTTACTTACAAGCGGTTAATTAGGGTTAATTCCATGAAAAATCCTAAATCGGTACACCTGTAACAAATTATTTTGACCATCAAAAATTCCAAACTGATATAAATCTTCCACGAACTAATTTTTTGATCGCCAAAAACTCAACTTGTCCTCTAGTGGTAATACACCACTGTTTTCACGTACATTTGATGCAGATTTTGAAACCATAGACATTAGTACTAGAGCCTAGACAAACTCTGGTGGTAAAATACCAGCTTTGATGTTGGCCAAAGGCCCTTCTCGATTATTGTGGTATAGATATCCGACATCCGATTCACTTGGTCAAAGCTTCATAAGCAACTGATACCATGCAGATGAATCTGTTAATTCAATAGAAATGCCAACCATGATCCAGCTACTTATGCAAGCGACCTTTTGTGAAGAATTTTTTTATACTCCTTTATTAAACTGCCAAA
>JAGVVM010007876.1:0-29357 GCA_019149425.1 Psidium friedrichsthalianum | reverse complement strand
CATTCTAGCGACAGCTGGCCGGAACGCAAGCTCGGAAAAGTGCGAGCCGTGTTTTGATTAATGACAAAATGAGAGATGTACTTCTCGTTCTCGGGAGGCTAATTTCCCTTGCTCCATGAGTCTCAGATCAATTGGGCCGCTAACTATGACGATTCGGACTTGTCCCCTCGTCCTAATGTCAGGAAGCCATGTCAAGTTCTTTTAACATTTGGCTCTCCAACGTCGGCATTTTGTCTCCTATAGTCCACCCAAGTGTGGGATGTCCAACTGATCGGTAATCCTATGTTTTTGTTTGTTGCCGGGAGACTCAAGATTTGCAGGTGCGGTTTTGAAACAAACAAACTTTAACAAGAGGAGAGACTCTTTCTTCCCTCTCTCGATACTCTCGGGTCGTACGTACGGAGGCAGGGCGGATAGTCCTCTTATTGAAATCCAAGAAGCGCTAACAGTTGGATCACCACGACAAACCATATGTGGACTGGTGAAGATGGCAAGCACGACTGAAGTCCCTTCTCCCAAGGCACGGGTACTTAGTCTGCAAGGTAAGTTATTTTTTCCAAACACAAATCTCGGGGTGAAATGGCTTAACGCAGGAGACCAAAATACTAAGTACTTTTCCATCACTTGTCAACAAATAGACAGATCATAACAGGAATTCTTTCTGTGGTTGATGATAATGGGAATCGCCTAACTGATATGTCATTGTGTGCAACAGCATTATTGTTGCAAAATCTTTTTGAAGTCTCTTCCGCTCGCCGGTCCGTCTGGGGATCTTCCCGGTCCATACACGAGGTCCAAAGCCTGTTATTTCTAAACCCTTCCCTACTGTCATTTGATACAAGTGCAATTTCCTTTCCAGGTCAACAGTTTTGAAAGAGAACCGAAGAAAAAACAAGGAACTGACGCAACAAAGAAATGAGGGTCAAGAGAAAAGAGGACGAGGATACAAAGAGAAAAGTAAGAGCAAGAGACAAACCCACCTGGAGTTTTCCGTAGCACAGACATAAAAAGGAAAAAAGCAGAGAGAGTTGAATCACCGAAGGAAAAGGGTAAGGTGGCAGAAAAGGAGAAGAAAAAAAGGAGAAGGAAGGGAAAAAAAACAAGAAAAGAGAACAGAGCAGCAATAACATGTACAGAGAAAAGATGAAAAAAGAGAGGAAAGAATTTCTTGGTGAACAACAATCGCCTAACTGATAGTCATTGGTGCAACAGCATATTGGAGAGGAGAAGAGAGATTCGCATAAAGGTCCGTCTGGGATCTGAGGAAAAGAGGTACAGAGTTATTTCTAAAGAGGTAGGGCAAGATGTGGGTCGTATCTTGAGATTCGGAACACTTTATTCTCGTTGGCTAGTGGCAAGGCACCGGGACCCGATGGTTTTAATGTGGAATTCTTCAAGTCGTCGTGGGATATTGTTGCCATCTCGGTTACGGCTGCGCGTGAAGATTTCTTTCTCTCCGGGCTCATTACTGAAGGAGATGAATGCACGATCCTGGCTCTTATTCCGAAAATTCCTAATGCTGCTTCTCTAAAGGATTTCAGACCCATCTCGTGCTATAACACTATATATAAGTGTTCACAAAGATTCTGGCAAATAGGATTGCTTCGTGCTTCCGCAATTAATCAGCTCCAACCATAATGCCTTTGTCAAGGGCCGGAGGATAGGCGATAACATCTTGATCGCCCAAGAGCTTTTCAGTGGTTTTCATCATGAGCCGTACTCCCCAAAATGTGCCATTAAAGTTGACTTCCAAAGGCGTATGACACGGTGAGATGGACTTTCTTGAAGTTGTTTTGATTGCTTTTTGGTTTTCGAATCGATTTATTGAAACTGATCATGGAATGTGTTTAGTTCGGCCAAGTTCTCGGTCTCCATAAATTGGGAGTTGCATGGATTCTTTTCGAGTGGGAGGGGGATTCGTCAAGGGACCCTATGTCCCCTTTCCTCTTCACCTTGGTGATGGAGATCCTCTCCGGATTATTGAACATCAGGCCGCACTTCCAGCCTTTAAATTTTCCTTGAGATGCAAGGCCTCTCGGCTCACTCATCTTTTCTTCGCGGATGATGTTCTGCTATTCTCTGAGGCTAATATTGAATCGGTTTCTCTGCTGAAGTCTGGATTACACAATTTTTCCTGACCTGGTCGAGCTTATCTCCGAATGCCAACAAAAGTGAAGTCTACTACTCTGGCCGGTCCTCTCGGCTCAAAAACAGCTGCTGGCTTCCCTTGGATTCACTGAAGGTACCCTTTCGTTCCGTTATCTTGGGGTTCCGATTATTTCTAAGAGACTAAGCAAGAATGATTGTATTTGCTTGGTCAATTCTATCACTGCAAGAGCTCAAATCATGGTCCCAACGTTTTTTATCCTTTTGCTGGACCGGTTGCAGCTCGTTAGATCCGTCTTGCATGCTATAATGTTTACTGGCTAGCGTCTTTATTCTGCCTAAGTCGGTCCTTAGTCGAATTGAACTTGTTATGAGGCATTTCTTTGGAAAGGTCCCAACCTTGGTGCAGGAGGGGCCAAAGTTCCCTGGACCAACGTTTGTCTTCCTAAAGAAAAGTGGCTTAGGAATACGATGCCTTCTGGATTGTAATCGAGCGGCTATGCTTAAACACATATGGCTGTTGTTTTCTAACAAAGAATCGATGTGGTGCAAATGGATTCATTCCACCTTCCTCAAGAAAAAAATTTTTTGGGTGACCAAGGCGCCGACCTTTTGTTCTTGGTCGTGGAAGAAAATCCTGGAGCTTAGACAAATATTTTTGGCTCGCTCCAGATGGCGGATCGGGGCTGGAAATGAAGTTTCGTTCTGGTTCGACCCGTGGCACTCGAGAGGACCGCTGTCTATGTTCTTTTCCGACAGAGATATCTATTTATCTGGTATTCCTCGTAATGCCTCTGTTCGTGACTTCTGTGAAGGTGACTTTACTCATTCGGAGACACTCGATCAGCTTACGTCCTGGCCTGAGTTTCCCCCGACTCTGGTCCCGAATAGGCAGGATCGCATGGTTTGGCTTCCTCATCCCTTGGGGAACTTTTCTGTTTCATCTGCCTGGGCAAATTTGCGACGCAAAGGAAGGCCGGTTTTCTGGCATCGTTTCATTTGGGACCAGCACATTACTCCTCGTCATGCTTTCCACTTGTGGCTCATCACTCTCAACAGGCTGCCACCCAAGTATTTAGATGAATTATCGTAGAATCACTGAAGGTGCTTGCCCTTCTGTCGTTGCAAGGCCTGACTCTATTGATCACCTGTTCTTCGGTTGCACTTTCACGAATGCTATGGCTCGATTTGGGGCTGCTAAGTGCAGCCTGGTGTGGACTAATAAACCGTGGCTGGACACCTCCGTTGGGCCATGAACCACTTCGGCGGTGGCCAGCTTCATCACAGTATTACTCGGTTTTCCTTTGCTGCCTTATGCCACTTGATTTGGACCGAGCGGAACAACATTCTTTTCAGGTATCAGTCCCGTGATGTCTCTGCCCTTAAGATGCACCTATCCAAGGTTGTTCAAGACAAAGCTATTACCATGCAGGGAGCCGAAGACAATCCCAGAAACAGAAGTATTCTGTCCTCTTGGGCTGTTTCAGTTTCCATTCTCGCTTGACTAGGGTGCCTCGCGGCGTTGGCTTGTTGCTATTGTCTGTTGCTGTTGTTTTGTCGTTTGTAATCTTCTCGGGTTTGTCCGAGTTTTTCCGCTGCGCATATCCCCGTAGACCTTGCACCCCGTCCAACATTTGTGTTGCTCTGGGTGGAGGCTTGTCTCAACGGGCTGTGCTTCGGTCTTTTGTAAGCACTTGTGATTAGTCTATTCTATTATTAACTTTACCAAAAAAAAAGAATGCTGGTTGACTAAGTCTACTCACTTCTTGTCATATCAATTCAGCCTCTCACTTAAAGACATGGCGAAACGGTACGTTAACATAATTTTTGTACTGTTGAATCCTTGTTAACCTGTAATTGTCTATGATAATGTTCAGTCTCTCCCATGGAATACCCTGGATGTCTTTCCCCTTTCTTGCTTGCACAGCAAATGTATCAATGATCTTAGTGAGCATGTTATTGCATCAGAGGATTGTTGCCACCAGCTTTACCATTGTTCTCTTCATCCATTTCATCGATAAAGTCAGCGGCATCTCTCTCCTCCACCATGTAGTCTACTTCGTCCACTTGATTGGACATGCTCGGTCCCTCGTTCAATGAACCAAGATGAAATAAAGGGTGAACAAGCCGAAACAGAGATACAAGAAGACGTGCTCGATTTCAACCACGATGAGAGAGAGTTTTGGGAGGGGAGGTGAACGCGATGGTGATGGTGATGATGGTGATGGTGATGATAATGATGTCACGAGTCGGCTAAAGATGGGGTCGTTCAAAGCTTGATGTAGGGGTATGCTCACGCTACGCAAGCTTTACACTCAATAGCAATCTCTCTCGCTCTTTTTGTTTGTGCCTTGTATCAATGAATGGCCTCTTCAAGCCTAGAGTTCTCTTGTATTATCAAATTCTGAATTTTTTGAGCGAGCATCCGTCATTTAAGCTCAATTCTCCACCGTCGATGCAAAAATGCAATGCAGAAAAAATAAATATGCAATGCATGGATAAATATTTTTGGTGAGAATTAATTCTCAATTTTTGTGTAATATATGAATCAAGAAAGTTAAAAATTTAGATGTGAACACAAGGGGAAAGGCGTGATCTCAAGCTGGTGCCCACAAGAGCAAGCGTTGAACCATGCATCCGTGGGAGGGTTCTTGATGCATTGTGGATGGAACTCAATGCTCGAGAGTGTTTCAGCAGGGATTCCCATGCTATGCCGGCCTTTCTAGGGGGACCGGCCAATGAATTGCAAGTATTGTTGTGATGAGTGGGGGTTATGGTCGAGATTGGTGGCAACTCGACGAGGAGCGAAGTGGAGAAGCTCGTGAAGGAGTTGATGGACGAAGAGAGAGGAAGGATGTTGAAGAAGAAGGTGTCGAGTGGAAGAATTTGGCTGAGGAGGCCTCGTGCCCCGGTGGTTCGTCCTCTTTGAAGTTGGACGAGTTGGTGAATGTCCTTTTAAAGGGATGAGCAGGCAAAGTCATCGTACTTACCAAAGGGACGAATTGTTTTTCTCCATCTCTTTGGATTTGAGCCTTCTGGTGAGAATTTACAGCTTAGTTGGATGCAATAAAGGAATAAGGATCGTAGTCACTTGACTCTTTGTATAAAAAAAGAATTTGACTTAGGTGTTGACCAAATTGTCAACGATTTGGTGAATGTTCTTCTAAGGGATGCGGGCAATTTGATATTACTTATGAGTTGTTTTTTTCCCCTCAATATCTTTGGATTTTGCGCCTTTTTTGCTAGAATTTATAGCTTGTTTGGATGCAATAAAGGAACAAGGCTTTGTAGACATTTGAATTTTTACTCTTAAAGTTGACCGGAAATATGAGTTCGCCAAAAGAGTCGGATCTTAAGATATCGCATATTTTAATCACGGTTTGTCCAACGTTAGGTATTGATATTTTTATAATTTGACATGATGGTTGAGTTCCACCTTAAAATCAAGCCATAATTTTTTTGATACCACGAGAATCTGGGCATCGATCTTTAATGAAGAAATCATTATTCCTCTTTTCCAATTCTGTTCTTTCGGCCCGACTCTATGATATCCACGGTCTGACACTTTTTGAAAGCAACCCTCATCTTCGGAAAAATTAAGGTCACGGCCATTATCCGGGCGTAAAAATCGGGTCAATCAGACATCAAATGAAGGGGCATGTCCCATCAATATATGGTTAAACTCTAAGGTATACACTTTTCGAAATTTCAATTTCGAAAAGTGTATCCTTAGAGTTTAACCTATATTGATGGGACATGCCCCTTTCATTTGATGTCTGATTGACCCGATTTTTACGCCCGGATAATGGCCGTGACCTTAATTTTTCCGAAGATGAGGGTTGCTTTCCAAAAAGTGTCAGAACCGTGGATATCCTAGAGTCGGGCCGAAAGAACAGAATTGGAAAAGAGGAATAATGATTTTCTTCATTAAAGATCGATTGCCCAGATTCTCGTGGTATCAAAAAAAATTATGGCTTGATTTTAAGGTGGAACTCAACCATCATGTCAATTATAAAAATATCAATACCTAACGTTGGACAACCGTGATTAAAATATGCGATATCTTAAGATCCGACTCTTTTGGCGAACTCATATTTCCGGTCAACTTTAAGAGTAAAAATTCAAATGTCTACAAAGCCTTGTTCCTTTATTGCATCCAAAACAAGCTATAAATTCTAGCAAAAAAGGCGCAAAATCAAAGATATTGAGGGGAAAAAAACAACTCATAAAGTAATATCAAATTGCCGCTCATCCCCTTAGAAGAACATTCACCAAATCGTTGACAATTTTGGTCAACACCTAAGTCAAATTCTTTTTTTATACAAAGAGTCAAGTGACTACGATCCTTATTCCTTTATTGCATCCAACTAAGCTGTAAATTCTCACCAGAAGGCTCAAATCCAAAGAGATGGAGAAAAACAATTCGTCCCCTTTGTAAGTACGATGACTTTGCCTGCTCATCCCTTTAAAAGGACATTCACCAACTCGTCCAACTTCAAAGAGGACGAACCACCGGGGCACGAGGCCTCCTCAGCCAAATTCTTCCACTCGACCACCTTCTTCTTCACATCCTTCCTCTCTCTTCGTCCATCAACTCCTTCACGAGCTTCTCCACTTCGCTCCTCGTCGAGTTGCCACCAATCTCGACCATAACCCCCCACTCATCACAACAATACTTGCAATTCATTGGCCGGTCCCCCTAGAAAGGCCGGCATAGCATGGGAATCCCTGCTGAAACACTCTCGAGCATTGAGTTCCATCCACAATGCATCAAGAACCCTCCCACGGATGCATGGTTCAACGCTTGCTCTTGTGGGCACCAGCTTGAGATCACGCCTTTCCCCTTGTGTTCACATCTAAATTTTTAACTTTTCTTGATTCATATATTACACAAAAATTGAGAATTAATTCTCACCAAAAATATTTATCCATGCATTGCATATTTATTTTTTCTGCATTGCATTTTTTGCATCGACGGTGGAGAATTGAGCTTAAATTGACGGATGCTCGCTCAAAAAATTCAGAATTTGATAATACAAGAGAACTCTAGGCTTGAAGAGGCCATTCATTGATACAAGGCACAAACAAAAAGAGCGAGAGAGATTGCTATTGAGTGTAAAGCTTGCGTAGCGTGAGCATACCCCTACATCAAGCTTTTGAACGACCCCATCTTTAGCCGACTCGTGACATCATTATCATCACCATCACCATCATCACCATCACCATCGCGTTCACCTCCCCTCCCAAACTCTCTCTCATCGTGGTTGAAATCGAGCACGTCTTCTTGTATTCTCTGTTTCGGCTTGTTCACCCCTTTATTTCATCTTGGTTCATTGAACGAGGGACCGAGCATGTCCAATCAAGTGGACGAAGTAGACTACATGGTGGAGGAGAGAGATGCCGCTGACTTTATCGATGAAATGGATGAAGAGAACAATGGTAAAGCTGGTGGCAACAATCCTCCTGATGCATATAACATGCTCACTAAGATCATTGATACATTTGCTGTGCAAGCAAGAAAGGGGAAAGACATCCAGGGTATTCCATGGGAGAGACTGAACATTATCATAGACAATTACAGTTAACAAGGATTCAACAGTACAAAAATTATGTTAACGTACCCCCCCCCCTTCCCCTCCTATCTTCTTTCTCTTCTTTCTTCTCCCCTTTTTTTTTCCTTTTCTCTCTTCCTTCCCCTCCCTCTCTTTCCCCTTCCCCCTCCTCCCCCTCCCCCCCCCCCCCCCCTTTTGCTTCTCTGGTCCACGTCTTCCCTCTCTCCTCCCCCCCCCCCCCCTCTCCTTCCCCCCTGCGCCAACTATCCCCCCCCCCCTCGCCCCCATTTTTTTGCTACGGGAATATGCGCAGCGGAAAAACTCGGACAAACCCAGAGAAGATTACAACCGACAAAAACAATAGCAACAGACAATAGCAACAAGCCAACGCCGCGAGGCACCCTAGTCAAGCGAGAATGGAAACTGAACAGCCCCAAGAGGACAGAATACTTCTGTTTCTGGGATTGTCTTCGGCTCCCTGCATGGTAATAGCTTTGTCTTGAACAACCTTGGATAGGTGCATCTTAAGGCAGAGACATCACGGGACTGATCCTGAAAAGAATGTTGTTCCGCTCGGTCCAAATCAGGTGGCATAGGCAGCAAAGGAAAACCGAGTAATACTGTGATGAAGCTGGCGACCGCCGAAGTGGTTCATGGCCCAACGGAGGTTGTCCAGCCACGGTTTATTAGTCACACCAGGCTGCACTTAGCAGCCCAAAATCGAGCCATAGCATTCGTGAAAGTGCAACCGAAGAACAGGTGATCAATAGAGTCAGGCCTGCTGCAACGACAGAAGGGGCAAGCACCTTCAGTGATTCTACGATAATTCATCAATAATACTGGGGTGGGCAGCCTGTTGAGAGTGATGAGCCACAAGTGGAAAGCATGACGAGGAGTAATGTGCTGGTTCCAAATGAAACGATGCCAGAAAACCGGCCTTCCTTTGCGTCGCAAATTTGCCCAGGCAGATGAAACAGAAAAGTTCCCCAAGGGATGAGGAAGCCAAACCATGCGATCCTGCCTATTCGGGACCAGAGTCGGGGAAACTCAGGCCAGGACGTAAGCTGATCGAGTGTCTCCGAATGAGTAAAGTCACCTTCACAGAAGTCACGAACAGAGGCATTACGAGGAATACCAGATAAATAGATATCTCTGTCGGAAAAGAACATAGACAGCGGTCCTCTCGAGTGCCACGGGTCGAACCAGAACGAAACTTCATTTCCAGCCCCGATCCGCCATCTGGAGCGAGCCAAAATATTTGTCTAAGCTCCAGGATTTTCTTCCACGACCAAGAACAAAAGGTCGGCGCCTTGGTCACCCAAAAATTTTTTTTCTTGAGGAAGGTGGAATGAATCCATTTGCACCACATCGATTCTTTGTCAGAAAACAACAGCCATATGTGTTTAAGCATAGCCGCTCGATTACAATCCAGAAGGCATCGTATCCTAAGCCACCTTCTTCTTTAGGAAGACAAACGTTGGTCCAGGAACTTTGGCCCCTCCTGCACCAAGGTTGGGACCTTTCCAAAGAAATTGCCTCATAACAAGTTCAATTCGACTAAGGACCGACTTAGGCAGAATAAAGACGCTAGCCCAGTAAACATTTATAGCATGCAAGACGGATCTAACGAGCTGCAACCGTCCAGCAAAGGATAAAAAACGTTGGGACCATGATTGAGCTCTAGCAGTGATAGAATTGACCAAGCAAATACAATCATTCTTGCTTAGTCTCTTAGAAATAATCGGAACCCCAAGATAACGGAACGGAAGGGTACCTTCAGTGAATCCAAGGGAAGCCAGCAGCTGGTTTTTGAGCTCGAGCGACCGGCCAGAGTAGTAGACTTCACTTTTGTTGCATTCGGAGATAAGCTCGACCAGGTCGAAAATTTGTGTAATCCAGACTTCAGCAGAGAAACCGATTCAATATTAGCCTCAGAGAATAGCAGAACATCATCCGCGAAGAAAAGATGAGTGAGCCGAGAGGCCTTGCATCTCCAGAAAAATTTAAAGGCTGGAAGTGCGGCCTGAATGTTCAATAATCCGGAGAGGATCTCCATCACCAAGGTGAAGAGGAAAGGGGACATAGGGTCCCCTTGACGAATCCCCCTCCCACTCGAAAAGAATCCATGCAACTCCCCATTTATGGAGACCGAGAACTTGGCCGAACTAACACATTCCATGATCAGTTTCACAAATCGATTCGGAAAACCAAAAGCAATCAAAACAACTTCAAGAAAGTCCCATCTCACCGTGTCATACGCCTTTTGGAAGTCAACTTTATGGCACATTTTGGGGAGTACGGCTCATGATGAAAACCACTGAAAAGCTCTTGGGCGATCAAGATGTTATCGCCTATCCTCCGGCCCTTGACAAAGGCATTCTGGTTGGAGCTGATTAATTGCGGAAGCACCGAAGCAATCCTATTTGCCAGAATCTTTGTGATACACTTATATATAGTGTTATAGCACGAGATGGGTCTGAAATCCTTTAGAGAAGCAGCATTAGGAATTTTCGGAATAAGAGCCAGGATCGTGGCATTCATCTCCTTCAGTAATGAGCCCGTGAGAAAGAAATCCTTCACCGCAGCCGTAACCGAATGGCCAACAATATCCCACGACGACTTGAAGAATTCCACATTAAAACCATCGGGTCCCGGTGCCTTGCCACTAGCCAACGAGAATAAAGTGTTCCGAATCTCAAGATCCGACACTGACCTGGAAAGAAATTGCACTTGATCAGCAGTAAGGGGTTTAGAAATAACAGCTTGTACCTCTTGTATGGAGGGAAGATCCCCAGACGGACCGGGAGCGAAGAGATCTTCAAAATATGCAACAATATGCTGTTGCACCAATGACATATCAGTTAGGCGATTCCCATTATCATCAACCACAGAAAGAATTCTGTTATGCATCTGTCTTTTGTTGACAAGTGATGGAAGTACTTAGTATTTTGGTCTCCTTCTTTAAGCCATTTCACCCGAGATTTTTGTTTGAAAAATAACTCCTCTTGCAGCCTAAGCTCCGAGAAGGACTTCAGTCTTTGCTTCTCCATTTCCACCAAGTCACGGTGCCGGTGATCCAACTGTAGCGCTTCTTGGATTTCAATAAGAGACTTCCGCGCCTCCGACGTACGACCCGAGATATCCGAGAAAGAGTTCTTGTTAAGTTGTTTCAACCGCCCCTTCAACATCTTGAGTCTCCGGCACAAACAAAACATAGGATTACCGATCAGTTGGACATCCCACACTTGGGTGACTATAGGAACAAATGCCGAGTTGGAGAGCCACATGTTAAAAAACTTGAATGGCTTCCTCGACATAGGACGAGGGACAATCCGAATCGTCATAGGGCAATGATCTGAGACTCCTGGAGCAAGGAAATTAGCCTCCGAGAAAGAAAGTCATTCTCCATTTGTCATTAATCAAAACACGGTCGATTTTCCTGAGCTTGCGTTCCGGTCCAGCTGTAGTAGACCACGTGAATCTAAAACCCGTGGTAACGTAAATCCTCAAGACCAACACGAGACATAAACTGGCCAAAGTCATCGAAGGCCGGAATCCAAGAGTTAGAGCTTCCAACTCTGTCAGAGGCATCCTTGATAGCATTGAAGTCCCCAGCAACAGCCCACGGAGAGTTCGTAAGATTAGGACTCAGACTCTCCAAAGCAGACCACAAAAGTCTTCTAGACACAAAGGAATGGCCGGCATACACCACCGAAATATAACAGGTGATGTTAAGAGACAAAAAATAGAGGCGAGCATGGATGAATTGTTCAGACACCGAGATAACAGACAAATCAGCAATCTTAGGATCCCAACCAATCCATATTCTGCCCCGATGCGAGTCATAGTAGTTAGCTATCCAATTCCAATCCGGGAGCATAGCCGAAGACATGCTCTTAAACATAGTCATAGGCACTTTTGTTTCCAAAATACCAACAACAACAAAAGGTTATTACCCTTAACAAAATTACGGATCTCAGCCTGCTTGAGGGATTCATGAGACCCCGTCAACCAACATTCTTACAGCTTGGTGTCCTCAATAAATCTACAATGAAATCCATTGCAATATATTCCGCTTCCATTTAGGTATCTCAAGTGGGTATAACTATCCACCGGCTTTTGATGTTCAATCTTTACCTGCTGGCAAACAAAACACTAGTCAACAAATTTGACGATATCTTTCTTCATACTGACCCACAAAATTTTTTTCTCAAATCACTATACATTTTAATGCTTCCTGGATGAATAGAAAATTTGGTGCCGTGGGTTTTTTGCAATATCTCTTTTTTCAATTTCGAATCATCGAGGACATAGAGTCGACTATGAAATCCCAATGACTCATTGATATGATTACTGAAGTCCTCCTGCCTTCTAGTTTCGACGCCTTCTCTAATCTTTCCCAACTAAGGACCATCATTCTATTTTGTTTTGATTCTATCTATCAACGTGGGCTGTAATATAAGATTAGCTAATCGGTGGCCAAGATGATGTATCAATACCTCTAAATCCAACTTTCGTATGTCCTTGAGGATAGGCTTCTGAGAAGTAAGTAATATTGCCATATTTCTAAAAATTTACGACTCAAGGCATTAGCTACTACGTTCGCTTTACATGGGTAATAATTGATGGACAAGTCATAATCTTTCAGTAATTCTAACCATCTCTGCTATCTCATTTTGAGTTCTTTCTGAGAAAATATATACTTTAAACTCTTGTGATCAGTAAAGACTCCACATCTCTCGCCATATAGATAGTGACGTCATTTTTTCAAGGCAAACCCGACTACTGCTAACTCTAGATCATGAGTCAGATAATTCTTCTCATGTGACTTCAACTGTCTAGAGGCATAGGTTATAACTTTTCCATCTTGTATAAAAACATAGCTTGAACCTTCTTTAGATGCATCATAATAAATAATAAAACACCAGTACCTGAAGGTAAGGTTAATACGGGAGTTGACACAAATTGTCTCTTTAGTTCTTGAAAACTACTCTCACATTGATCCGACCATATGAATTTAACTCCTTTATGAGTTAAGCGAGTAAGTGGACTAGCAATTTTGGAAAATCCCTCTACAAATCGCCTATAGTAGCTTGCTAAGCCAAGAAAACTCCTAACTTCATTAACATTGGTGGGGCATCTCCACTGAACAATTGCATCGACTTTCTTTGGATCAACTAAAATACCATCCTTTGAAATTACATGGCCTAGAAAGTCAATGTGATTAAGCTAGAACTCACATCTACTAAATTTTGCATACACTTCCTATCATGCAAAGTTAGCAAGATAACCCTCAAATGTTGCTCATGTTCTATCGCATCAACTTTCTGGACTCCTCGAATACACTAAAATATCATTAATGAATACCATAATAAATCTATCAAGGTATTGCTCGATCACCCTGTTCATTTAAGTCCATAAAAGCAACAGGTGCATTCATTAATCCAAAAGGCATGACAAGAAATTCATAATAGCCATATCTCGTCTTGAAAGTGGTTTTAGGCACATCATCTGCTTTAACTTTCAATTGATGATATCTAAAGCGGAGGTCAATCTTAGAAAATACTTGAGCTTCCTGAAGGTTAATCGAATAAATGGTCAACCTAAGGCAAAAGATATTTATTTTTTATCGTTACCTTATTTAGCTCTTGATCGTTTATGCATAGCCCCATGCTACTGTCTTTCTTTTTCACGAATAATACATGAGCTCTTCTAGGTGAAACACTGGCTGAATGGATCCCTTATTAAGGAGTTCTTGCAGCTATATTTTCAACTATCTTAATTCAGCTGATGCTATTTGACACGGTACCTTAGAAATGGGTGTTATGCCAAGCATCAGGTCGATGGAAAATTCGATCTCTCTATTAAGAGGTAAACCAAGTAAGTCTTTAGGAAATACATCCGAAAAATTTCGAACAATGAAAACATTTTCCAACTTTACCACCTCATTGTTTGTCTCTTTCACACAAGCCAAATAGCCACGACAACCCTTCTTCAAAAGTTTTCTTGCTTGCAAAATTAAAATCAACCCTGGAAAGATAACTTTACAACTCCCCGTGAAAGAGAATTCAGCCTGATTTGGAGGTTGAAAAATAATTTTTTTTACATAACAATCAATAGTAGCATGGTATGTTGATAACTAATCCATTGCTAGAATGACATTGAAATCCCATATATTTGATTCCACAAGATCCATAAGCATCTCAACATCATCAATATGGAGCATACCTCTCTTAAACACATGATCAGAAATCAAGAAATTACTAGTAAGAGTATCCACATGCAAATCATAATCAAGAGACTTAGGAAGCACATCAAGTTTCGTAGCGAATTCCATAGAAACAAAAGAATACGTGGCACCGGGATCAAATAAGGTGTAAGCATACATGAGGCAATAGAAACATCATATGTAACAACTGCATTAGACGCCACCACATCCTGCTCTATCACTGCAAAGACCTTTCTAGTTGTCCTTTGCCTTTACTGATTCTTCTGTAGCTTGTCAACCGAAGGTGCATTCCTCCGCATAGGGGAAAGTACGTGCTAGGTGTCTGGGTCGCCCACATACAAAATATGATCCGTTATATACTAGAACATTTCTCTACATAGGACAACTTTATTGTATATGTCCTGTCTTTCCACATAAAAAGCAAACTCCAGTCTTCCAATAACACTGACCACTATGAAGTTTCTCACAAGTAATGCAAGGATCAAGAATAGCTTGACTTTTTTCCCTTTCAAGCCTCTCAGACCCCATTTACTTATTATCACCACTTATACGACTTTTTTGGAAATTTGTAACCTTGTGCCTCTTATGTTGAGGAGCACCCGACATGTCTCTCTCCAAGATCTCTTGCTCAATCTTGATTGCTCGTTCCAGCATGTGCTCATAGGTTGTTAGTAGGAGGGACACGAGTTCAAAACGAATATGGAATCAAAATCCTCTTTGAAAGTGCTAAGCTTTTTTCTTCTCATCGGCCATGAATGAATCGCATATTCCAAAACGGTAGAGTCGCCTTGAGATATTTGTAGAAAATTACTCTTCATCTTTGATTGAAAAGACTTTGGAGAGAATTGGGCGTTGAAAGCCACCTTAAAATCCCTCCAATAGATAGTCGCGTCTTCGTCCCGAAGAGTGGTCTTCAATAACTCGCACTAGTACTCTGCTTCACCCTCCAAATACTGGATTATAAAGTCAACCTTCTTATCCTCAGGAACTTCTTCAACTTTAAAGATTTCCTCTATCTTCCTAATCTAATGCTCCACCAAAAGAGAATCGAACTTGCTATCATAGGAGGGTGGCTTCGCTTTTTCTGAACTGAGCAAAAGGTACAGCCTTGGTTGTTCCCATGTTCAGTAACTCTAGATACATCATTTTGGGTCCTTGGCCGTTGGCTTTCTTCTCTTAATCCCTGTGAGTCGACTCTTGTATCCTCTTGCCTTTTTATTATAGGCCAGCCTCTAAGACCTTGAGGCACATATCTAAAATCATAGGTAATAGTTCTCTTGCCATTATCTCTACGAGGAGAGGCAGGTAGTTCTGGATCAAAACTCATAACTACTTGGAACTCCAAATAGAACATAACTTTAGTATCTAAAAAGATTATGCGTTAAAATTTATCACACAATCTCACAACGTCCCATATCTATAATAAAAGATCATAACATATGCTCTAACACCAATAAATGTCACCTCTCAATTCTCCAAGAAAAAGAAAAGAAAAGAAAAAAGAGGGCATGACACGGCTGTCCTTTTTAATCAAAGGATGCGGCCTCAAACAAAGCTCGAAGAACATATATATCTCTATATATATTTGATAAAAGATCATATGGTTACAAAAATCAGAGCTCATCTACCAAATCAAAAAGATATACGTACATGTTTTTCTAAATCTAGCTTGAAACTCACCAACTATATACCAATTATCAAAAAAAGAAAATATATCTCCACTATCCCAAAGATTCCTGCAGCTAATGTACACTCGATCTTATTTGCGACTTGCTGATGAACTTGAAGGAGAAATGAGATAAAGGAGTGAGCAACCCATGACTCCATGAGAAATAAAATCTCTTCCAAAGGGATCGAGAAATCACTATGCATTCTTCAAAGTAAGTTAAATATCAACTCATTGTAAACAAACTATCAATGGTCTAATCCATTGATTAATCTCATTAAACCAATTTTCAAAAGTCTATCAATCGAATAATCTAATACTCATCCCCAACTATGATCACGTTTAACGCCGTAACAATGCGACAAATTTACCCCTCTTAGTTAGGTCTACAACCTATTTTAGCTGGTGGTTCAGCTCAATGACACCCTGACAGTGTGCATACTACCCCACTTCAACGGGTTATAATTATAGGGACATGAACATTAACCACAACACACTAAACCCAAAAAATCACTGATTCATAGCGTTTCTCAGAACATATTTCTCAAGCAATATTTCGATCTCAACATAAGACAATCATCAACAAGCCACATCAAATAATCAAAGGGGTAGTAATAGCTCAATCCTGTTTTTGTAAGAACAATGCTCTAAATATCACATTTCTTTACTTTTCAAGAAAATCAAACCATAATATACTTACTCATGACTTTTATAAATTCTTAGAAGAAAAAGCATAACTCACCTTAAAACACCTTAAAAGGCCGAAATCCAACCTGTAGTAGTTACTCGCAAAACTTGAAATCTAAAAAAATTAATTGAAGAACAATATTAAAAATTGAAGAAATACTACACTAGCGAAAGAGTTGATTAAACGACGTATAAACATCAATAACCAGACACCCATGAGCCGACAAAAGCCCTCCCCAAAGTATACCCCTTGCTGTTTGGCACCTGAATAGCCCACATGCTAAGCTTCTTTGAGCGATAACTCCTTCCACCGAACTTCCTTTAACGCAATATTGTGGTCAAAACGAAACTTATTTGACGTACTTCGAAATCCCCAATAAACGCATACCAAAAATAATCGAAAACATGCGAAAAGTGCCGCCACAAAAAGGTTTGAATTCACGTTTTTCAACAAAGAGGGTCAACTTCAAATGTTGTTTCGGACAAACCGAAAGTACAAAATGTGTTCCTTACCCAAAAAAAAAAGTACAAAATGTGTTCCGTAAAATCCTATAGCTTTGAGATATCCTAACCTTCATTTTGAACCAAGATTACAGCTAAAAACCTCAAAAAACTCGAATTTCCAGCTCTCTCAACCTTAGGTTTCGGGATTTACCCTAAAACTCCAGAATAACTTCATTCAAGGGACAATGAGATGTTTATTACTGACCAATGTCGCATGATGATGTTTATTACTTACCAGCGTCGCATGATGATGTTTTAATCAGCTTCCGATCACAAACGGCGCAAAATTCCTTTCATTTTTTTTTAACATTTCTCCTCCACATAAGGGCGCCGCCCCCCGCCGGGGCCCCGGGCGTTCCTAGACGATTGACCAGCCAAGAGAAGAAGAAACAAATAAAATGGGGGTGAATGAAGCATGGGCTAGACTGGAAAATTAAAAATGAATTGGACTTTGGCTGGCCCATATTTTATAGAAACGGTGAAGAAGAGGGCAATGAGAATCCTTAGCTCTTGATCCACCGCGACAGCGAATGTCATCAATTCATCTGCCACTATGCAGGTCACCGGCAGGCATTCGCCAAAGAATTCCCCCCGATTGATTTTGTCCAGGATTTTCGAAATGAACGGCGAAAATTCTTCCTAATTGAATCCTAGAGCGTTCGTTGGCTCCTTTCGGAATCGGAATGGGTGCCGTCCGGAATCGTTTCAAAGCATAGAGGCCAAGCGAGCTGCTCAGCGAGTCGGCGGGGCCACCAGACTACTCGAGTATGCACGTGTGGTTGAACTCGGTGTTGACGAAGGTGGCTCCGTGCCGGCAATGGAATGCAAACGGCTTGAGGCCTATTGGCTGTGTGTTTGAAATCCATTTCCTTTTTGTTGTACAGAAGATGAAGGTGGGTTCCAAGTTTGGCCTCGATCTCTGCTTAGTATATACAGTTACTTCTTGACTGACTTCAATTCGGTGAATGCCCTCCCCTGCCTCAGACTTTTAGAGGTTTGTTCGTTTGATGGAAAAGAGCATTTTTTTTTTGGCACTAGGGATCTGAAGAGTTTTTACATTGTGGGCCATTCTCTAGAAAACCTTCAATTTTAACTTTAGGTACAATCTTAATTCTATTTCAAAAAAATTTTCCTAAAAATAAAAAAGAAGTCATCAACTTTTGCTTTAGTCCCAAACCTAATCCAGTCGACCCTTCGTCCAAATATCCCCAATAATTTCTTCAAAATTATCAACGTCATGAGATTGTTGATGTTCCATAGGAAGCTGAGGGGGTTAAAGAAGATGTAAGTTCTAATAATGAATCTATAAGGTTGTGTTTGGTCATCGAGACTTTGGCTGAGATGGGATAGGATAAAGTAAAATATAAAAAAAGGTGGACGTATCTAATCCTATCGAGTGTTTGGTACACTTCACGAGATTATAGATAAATAAAAATACTTCGTAATAGTAAAATTAGAAGCTAGAAAATTCAACAATTTTAAAAGTTAAGGAAAAGCCCTAGGTCTAGGAATTGTGCCGGCTGCCCCCACAGTGGCCGCGATCGAAAATGGCAACCACCAAAATTACCATGCAGCGGCAACTCGATCGATAAATTTCAGAGTGCAATAGAGAGAATCGGCGGGGGCATTTCAGGTGACCACCGGCAGTGTTCTTGTGTCTCCTTAGATTGATCGTGGTCCAGGTTGTCAGTATAGCCAAAGTTCCAGACATCGATGTTTGAGGTAGTGCAAGCATTGCTTCGCGTAGCTCAACAAGAGAACAAATGTTGGATCCATTTGCTATAGATGCCTAATATCTCTTCTCTTTTGTTAAGTAATTTTTTTTTTTTCAAAAGAAATTGCTTATCCAACGTGAGTTTATCTCACCCTTGTCTTGGCCTTTTTATTCGGCATTTTATCTGGATGTATCTGGGTTGTTCGATCTAAAGGACATCCTCAAACACTAGATAATTAAGATAACAAATTATCTATATGGACTGAATCCGGACCATCAATGCAACGAGATAAGATAATTGGGATTTTTTTAAGACAAAAAGATGTTCAGGACATAATTGGGATCGGACCCCAAGTTTGGGGTTCTTTAGGAAAGTAGATCTTACTTACATCGAGAGTAATATGTTTTGTGCTAGGGATCTTAAGAGAGTTTATGTTGCATAGGCTCATTATATTCTACTGGACTAAGTCAGTCATGTATTGTGAAATAGTAGAGCACACAGTGGATCCTACAAGTATAACTTTTTCTGGATAACGCTAAATATACATCGTTCCATTTCTCTATAGCTTCGGTTTACCACAAATCCGGATGCTTATTCTCAATTATTCTCCTACACGTACAACCTGTAGTTCGGCTTGGTTTTCTATTCTCTGATTATCTCACTGACATGGAAATCTGCACATCCTGAGTTACGCATGTAAGGACCGACAGTATGAACCCCCAAAAAAAAATTGTTAGGACCGACACATTCCCGTGGGGAAGTGTTAAGTTGATTTACGTGGAAAAATTCCCAAAATGTAAAGCCTGTCTACCTTTGTCAATTCAACCCTTAAAGTTTTAATTACGTCAATTGAGTCTATCTGTCTAATTCTTCCCGAAAATCATTAACGTGAACACCGGCTGTCCTACGTGACACGGCCAGTGCTGACATGAATAATTTAGTAATATCTTAACACTTGTTATTTTTTTATTTTTATTTTTTCTTCACAGTTGTAAAAAAAAAGATAAGATAAATTAAAATCAAAAAAATTGAAAAATATTAAAGAATTTTTAAAATTTACACACGTCAGTGCTGATGTGTCCTGTAGGAAGACGGCTTCCATGTCAACGATCTGCGATTAAAATTAATCGGATTGACTCAATTGGTAAAGCGTGAAGAAGTTTATGACTCAATTGGCACTATTAAAAATATTATGATTGAATTGGTAAAAGTGAGAATAAAAAAGAAACTTTTGATACCAAAAGTTGTGTATGGAGATCATTTTGGTACTAAAATTTTCAATCGGATCACTTCAGTGCTAAATTTTTTGGAAAAAAATCACGTAAGTGCCAACTCCGATGTGCTTCGTCGAAAATCTAATGTGGTATTTTTTTTATTAATATAGGATGCTGATGTGGCTTGCTGGAGGTCTACCTTGGTATTTTTTTTAAGATTTAATTTTTATTTAAAAATAATTGAAAAATAAAGTGAAAAAATTCAAAAAAGATAAAAATTAAAATAAAAAAAAACCTCACCGCCTGCAAATCCCCCTTTTTTGGCTAATTTTTTTTAGCTTATTTCAATTTATTTTAAATAAATTTTTTATTTTAAAATTTTTTTGTTAATTTTTCTTTTTTAAAATTATAATTTTTTTTATTTTTTTTTTCTAATTTTTACGTCCACCCAGACTTAATTTAAAAAAAAAATACCAGTAAAAATTCAATAATTAATTAAAAATGTCACGTATTGAGAATTGCCGGAAATTTTCACCAAGGGCACCAAAGTGATCATTATATCTCCGACTTGACACTAAAGTGATTTGATTAAAACTTTTGGCACCAAAATAATCTCCATACATAACTTTTGACACCAAAAGCGTCTTTTTTTTTTTTTTGTAAAAGTGCAACAGGTTTATGACTTTTTAGATAATTTTTCCTCATATATATTGTGTTTTGTGTCATGATAGTTTGAAATCTTGGGAAATCGATTTGCCTAGCAGGTATATCATTGCCATTTCCACGACTCCATTCAAAGTATTGACACATTATTTGCTGAAACTTCAGAGTTCGCCACGGTGCGAGAAGCCAAAGGTCGACCGGTAATCCGTCCCGAGATTTCCTCCTTGAAAGAGACTTTGTGATTGTTCTCCAACTGAATGGTCTTATGAAGTTGAAAAAGTCAAGGATGCTCATCTATAAATTCGGGTTGGGAACATGAGGTTAGGTCACCAAAGAGTCAACTGGATGTGCTTAATTTTAGGTTGGTCCTCAAGCGCAAGTGCTTTTTAAAAGATGCTCGGTCAACCTAAGGATTCAAAGTACTATGATTCTATTGATGCTAAGAAACTTTGTGATTTTTCTCCAAGGTAGATGGTTTATGAAGTGAAAATCAAAGACAGATATCTATAATTATAGGTGGGAACATGAGGTTAGGTCACCATTGAATCAATTGAATGCGCACGTGTTTAGGGTTGGTCCTCAAGCAAGTTATCTAATATGTTCAAAAATTTCACGACATCCAATATAGTAGAACATTACTTAATTAGTATCTAGAATCTTGAATAGTTGAAAGCAGTAGGAAAAGATGAATTTATGAATGAGAAATGATTATGTCACGGCCATTAACCCACTTTGAGATTAACAACTTATTATGAGCCTACTTAGAAATTATCGTGCTATCCATTACTTAAAAAATTTTTGTCCATAATATGTTGTTATTCTCACAGTCAATCAAAACCTGTTTTTAGGGGTGAGCGAAAAGGACCAACCGGATCGATAACTGCTCAGACCAGACCGAACTGATAGGTTCTATTCGGTTTCCAGGGCGCTGGTCAATTTCATGAAATTAGAACTAGTTAATTATTGATCAAGTTCCCTGTTCCAAGGATGGAACGGCCCGCCACGACCGCCCTAACTGGACTGACTATTTTTTTTAAAAAAAAATTAAATTTATTTTAAAAAAAACTTTAAAGAAACCATTTAAACTCTAACTATTAGGAATATTTCTACACATTGACGATTTTCGAAATCAAGGACCGGACGGATCGGAAATCGATCATCCCTACCGGTTATGCCAACAAAGCAAGCCTCGTTCGGAAAAATGGTGTCATATTCAGCGTAAACCATTCAAGAAAAGAGAGTTGTTTCCATTGCTACCAGTCATGGAATTAGTCAACGCTCGCGATAAGTAACCGGAAGTTTGTTTTAGTAAGTCATGCGATAAAAGGTGTATTGTTACCACCTTTGAGGAGCTCACCAAATTACAAATTAATAGACTTGTGGGAATAATCCTCGATCTCAACTTGGTTACAAATAGACTTGTTGGGAAAATCCCTGTTTCCTTATGAGTGACCACTAACCTATTATGAGCCGGTGCGATGCCAAATAAGGATGGAGGAGTCCGCCTTACCTCTGTGAATGACATTGTGGGTCCGGAATTGTGTTACGCTAACTTTTGTCTAGCACCTGTTATCGTTAGGGAATTGATCATATAATAGTATTTTGGTGGCTGTTATGTTAATAGTCTGTTTTGGGACACAATTAAAGATAAATAACGATTATTTAAATTATTGTTGGGTCCACACTTTTAATAATTCGTGGCTCGCTGCATATTGTTATTCTCACAATCACCCAAATACTGTTGTGCTAGCAAAGTCCTTATCGATGCCTTCTATTTTATTATCGTTGCAAACAATAATAGAAAATAAATAAATAAACAAACCAGTAATAAAGCAAGCAAAGGGCAGAAAAAGAAATAAACCCGAGTCGTACCCGAGTCATATCGAGCAAAATTATGCTATCCCTTGTTATTGAGGGCTGGGAGAGGATCGCATGAGCTATGAATAAAAAAGTGGACACATGTAATGAGGATGCAAATTCTCACAAAATGCTTAAATCGAGTTAAATCCTAAATTTCACCAACGTAACTTTTATCCTTTTTAGGATTATATAAACAAAAAAATTAGAAATATTTCGAATAAGGAACTGGAATGATCTCATTTTCTTAAATAAGAATATGAAAAGGATATTTTTTCAAATAAGAGCCTATATTGGCCATATCTATCTCAAAAAAGGGCTTAACCCATCGGTTAGTTAGGGCATTTTTTTTCATTTGCTTTTCAATTTTTTTCTTTTTTCTTTGTTATTTCCTTTTTCTATTTTTAAAAAATTAAAAAAAACAAAAGTTCAAAAAAAAAAAGTTAGGATGGCCATTGGGTTGCAGTGACCCCATTGACTTGACCCTCGCCAAAATCAGGAGAGGGTTATGACTCTTACCTAGACATGGGCACGTGGCCTCCTCTAAACCTGGGCGAGGGTTGACAACCCTTGTCCAATTCTAGGAGAGGGTTGGGGCCCTCTCATGGCTCTGGCTAGGGCCTTTGGTCAATGGGGTTGTTGCCTCTTGCCAAGGTGCTGACAAGCCCATTAGCCATCAACGCCTGCCTTTGTTTCCTTTTTTAATTTTTAATTTAAACTAAAAATTAGGTTGAAATTGTATTTTGATGAAAATGCCTTTGATCGGCCAGAATATTTAGCCAATTGGCCAGGTTGGGCCCTTAATTAAAACAACCATGGTCACTTTAGATTTTTATTTGAAATTCATGTCACTTCAGACTTTTATTTGAAATAAAGCCCACTTCATGCCCTATTTTAGGCTCTTATTTGAGAAAATAATGACATTTTTAGGCTCTTGTTTGAGAAAATAAGGATACTTAGGGCCCTTATTTGAAATTTTCTAAAAAAAATTCGAATCATCTATATGGTAGATTTAACAACCTAAGTTGTAGATCTTGTAACCTAAATTTGTATGCGATGGCATTGTGGAATAATCCCAAGTATGATAACAATTTGTTTAGGTAGGAACTTGGAAAAACTGGGTTGTCGTGAATGAGTCATTTGTTTAAAGCCCAATCCAGGTTAACCCAATTCCACAGCTCACGAATATTCACAAAAGCCCATGGATTGGAAAATTATATTTAAGACAGGAAACGGATATCAATAGTATTATAATTTTCGTTATATGCTCATTTGACGCTCTAATTTTTTTTTTTTGTCCATAACTTTTAAAAGGATGTACACTGGAAATTACTTCAGCGAATTTCCCTAACCTAAAGCCTTGACGTTGGCACTTGGGGTGGATATTTTCTAAAAAGTATGGCACTCAAATGATTGACTACAAAGTTATGGCACTCAAGTAATTGAGTGATATTAATTTATGGTGTCCTATTCCTACTTAAGAAATTTAGATTTGTATCCTCCCCGAGAAACTGCTTTTTAAACCAACCAATTGAAAGAGTTTTCCTAAAGACTACAAAAATTGAAGATAGTCAGGCAATTTTAGATATTTTATTCTCGTAAGGAACAACTTTATATATATATATATATATATATATATATATATAGAGAGAGAGAGAGAGAGAGAGAGAGAGAGAGAGAGAGAGAGAGTACTTGAAGGACAGAGAAGTTTTGACAAAATATTCCGAATTTTAACGGCTTTATTAGCCAAATGATAGATTTGTTCCAAGGGTACCGGGCTTAAAATATTCAAGACATGTTTAAATGTTCAGGGTAAATTTACCTTCCATGAGACGTAGATACACAATCAAAGACTAGCTATTGCCAAACTTTTTCTATATAAATAGTTAAATTCCATTTTGGCTTTAAATTTGCAGAAGGAGAAAAAGGAAATCTCATCGAAAAGGAATTTCTTTTTCACCATATAGTGGCACTTGCGCTTTGTCACGGCGAAACTAAATTCTTGTGCTATTGGATATATCTAAAATTCCAATATATTGTCAAAGATGAATTTTATCTCTAATTACTATTTAATAGACCTAATGCACAAAAAAAAAAACAACTTTAGCATTTGTCCCAATTATATCAAAAAAAAAATTCTTATCATAAAAAATCTCAACTTTTGCTTTTGTCTCAATTTTACCACCGTTAACCTTCCGTCCATAATCGCCATCAGTTAATCCTACGTGAGCCGAACTAACCAATGAATCTTCGAAAGTTAGAAACAATAGGCTTGATGGATGACAAGATTTGAGATCGTTCATTCAAATAATTAGATTTTCACATCTTTCTTTGGGCTGTTGAGTGCCGGGAATAATCCGAAACGCCCCGTTTTCAATGGCTCTGTATCTCCTAACAATGTATAGGGAAAGAAAATAACATAAAAGAAATTTGAATTTTTTTCGTGTCAACTTTGCTAAGGTGTAATTCATTATCGACATGAAAATGCAACATGAGATTAATTGATGGTAATTATGGACGGAAGAGTAACGGTGAGAGAATTGGGACAAAAGTAAAAATTTAGGGTTTTTTATGAGAGAAAAATGGTTTTGGATAAAAATGGGATATATGTTAAAATTAGAGGTTTTTTTGGGTATTTAAGCTTGTAAAATTAGGACAAAAGTAAAAGTTTGGGTTTTTTATGAAATAAAAAGGTTTTGGATATAATTGGGATATATGCTAAAGTTGGATTTTTTGGATATTAAGCCCTATTTAATATATGTAATCAAATCTGAATTTTTAGAATCCTCGATTAAGGTAATTAAAATGAGTTTAAACTATAAAACATAGGTTTATGGCATAATCTATGAGAAACTTTTTGAAGGAAATAGAAAATGTTAAAGGACAGTTATATACATAGACATTTTATCAATTGGATATAAGTTTCATTATCTCGAATGAGTTGCTATTTTATTTTTAAAGTGAATTATTGTTCGCAGCTAGCTAAATACCAGTTTGAAATTGACCTTCAGCTTTTTAACTTTTGGCTTTCTATAAATTTTGCGACACGAATATTTGAACTTTTTTCTAACACCAGAAATTTAATACCAATCAAAATATTAATATCGATTTGTAGAGCCGTGTATGTGTTTCTCGTAACTTTTCAAAATTCAAATGGTTTCTTATTCATTTGCATAGTTGAGCCAGACATTTGAGTGGCGACACCATTTTATTGCTGTTAAGATTTTCTTGTTCCGTTCTTAGACATTTCCTCTAAAAGTGCCAAATTAAAGTCAGCCCGAGTTAGGAATCA
The DNA here is from genome assembly GCA_019149425.1 of Psidium friedrichsthalianum. Taxonomy (NCBI): domain Eukaryota; kingdom Viridiplantae; phylum Streptophyta; class Magnoliopsida; order Myrtales; family Myrtaceae; genus Psidium; species Psidium friedrichsthalianum. Next base: position 3,872 of record JAGVVM010007876.1, on the reverse strand, counting down.
ATCGACGCAAACCAAATTTGTCTACTCACGCGGGAAAGACATTTTACTTGACATTCATACGTCGTAGCACCAATGACAAAGGCATTATGAATCATTTATCATTGACCACGTGTTATATCTTACCTGTAACTATTTCATGAATTATCACATCTTACTCACATACTGCTTTACGTAGAACATGAAATTATACTCGAAGCGACTTCTTTTTGTAAGATTTTTTTTCTTTACAACGGGACACCCATTTTGATCTTTCTGTAATGTAAATACTGAAAATCTTTAAAAGCAATCTCACATGGAGATGTAGATCCACGCATATTTTGCCATAAATTTCTTACAATGAGATAGTATTTTAAGTTCCAGGGGGAAAATATATATAAAAAAAATCAGTTTTTCACTTTCTAGAAGCCCAGAAAAATGACCCCTAAATCTCATAACACCATTAGGCCAAGTTAAAATTAACTGAATATTGATAAAATCCGACACATTTAATATATATGCCTGTGTGCTGTTCGGCACAGCTAACGTTTCCAGATCGAAAGCATAATCTTCCAGACGAATAAGCTAATGTGATCTCTCTCTTTTTTTTCCGCCGACAGAAACTTTTTTATCAAGAGAAGAAGAAACAGCAGGCATAAACTACGGAAACGTCAAAACATTATGTCAGAAAATTAAGATAAAACTCTGACAATCCCAAATTAAAGAAGCGTTAGGTTTGCTAACCCTAATCATTCACCCTCTGCGGTATAAATGATTAACTTCGAATTATTTGGGGAACTCATTTCTTTTTTTTATATATATTTATAATTTTGACGTTTTGTGAAGAAACCAAATTTAAAACTGGGCGAGCGAAAATAAAACCATTGGGAGAGGAGCAGCTGTGTCAGGTGTGATGTTTTTCAAAAGCGAGAGAAAATAAAACAGGCCAAAGGATTCCGCTTAGGGTTTCGCTCCTTTCGACCAGTGGGGATGCGACACGTGTCATCTGTGGAATAGAGCTCCTGGTCAAATGCGGAGAGAAGGTGCATGTGAAAGTGTGCGTCAATGATTGATGGGTCAGGTGAGATGAAGACGAAGAAAAGTTCGTGCGCAGATCCGTAATTAATTAGATTTCCCTTTTTTCTTTTCGAAAGAGAAAAGAGAGAAAATTATATGGGTTTGCTAGATTATTTTCTCTGCTGACGCTGGAGAGGAATATTTCCCAATTTCAACTTGAGATTTTGTTTCACGAAAAATAAATAATTTTTTAAATTATTATTTGTATCGATTGAAATAATTAATTAATGAAAATTATTTTCTTCATTGACAAACAAAATATGTCAAAAATTCTATGAAAATATTATTCGTTCATTTATTTTTGAGAAAATTTCGTTTAAGGATTGAAGTGCCCTCAATTTCTTAAATAAGGGCTCGAAGTGTACTTTTTTAAATAAGGACATGAAGTGCCCTATTTGCTTTAAATAAAGGCTTGAAAAGGGGCATTTTAGTCATTTCCCTTTTTGACCTTTTTTCCTTTTCTCTTCCTTTTTTCCTTTTCTTTTTCCACTTTGTTTTTTTCCTCTTTTTTTTTTTGGCGCTAACTCCTCACTGGTGACCAATCTTGATGGCCGCCTGCCCATCGATGAGGGTTGCACTAAGCTGTCGGCAACGACAGCAGACTTGCTCGGACGAGCCAAGGGCGGCCCTTGTCTAGGTGAGAAATCAACACCCGATTTCCTCTTCTTCGTTCGCTCAGGTACAAAGCAAAAATTAAACTCGTTTGGGATTGAATTAGTTTGTGGGTTCCGTCGAACCGCTTTTGATTTGTCAAGATTTGATTTGGTGGGGCTAATTATATAGAGATAAAGATAAAAATGGAGCCGTCATCCATGGTGGAACGATCACTCAAGTCCGCCTTTCGCAGCAAGGTGGAGGGCCAACGCGGGGCGGCAATTGAGGACTCTTTGCTGGGCCTTGGCAAAGCATCCTTGGTCGCCTGCAATGACGATTTCGTTGTCGATGATTTCTTTGACTTCTCTGATGAAGACGGAGAGGTTGGAGAAGACCAAGAAGAGGAGGAAGATGATCGGCTCACCTGGGCGAGGTCTTCGAGGGAAGCCCTTGACTACCACAGGGAGGCCGGCGAGGGCCGCCCTCTGCTTGTCCGGGTGAGGCGCTCCCTTGGGTCGCCCTTACGAGGCTGCTACTGCCCCTTACTAACGAGGAATGGCCGCTGTCGATATCGTCACCGGTGAGGAGCTAGTCCAAAACAAAAAGGAAAAAGGAAGAAAAAAGGGAAGAGAAAAGGAAATGGCAAAAACCATTGGCCATGGTTCCTTTTTTGAAATAAGATGACATGGTTAATTTTTATTTGAGAAATTAACGGCACTTCGGGCCCTAAAACGAAAATTTCCCTTCATTTTGAAGCTCTATAATGATCATTTTCAGAAAATTGATTTTCCCATCATTCATCTTTGCGAAATAATAGAGTTAATAATTCAAAGAGAGATTACTATTTGCCAGATGAGGCGGAGACTAAGGCTTTTCTAATTCGAGGAATAGATCTATGGGGTTTTTGGTGATTGCCTATGTATTTGCAGACACGACGGTGGTGGCTATAACCATGATTTTCAATCTTGGAATGATTTATAGAATTTAACCGAGAAATATTGACTCCCCTAAAACTTTAAAGGTCAGGAAAAAAGCACATGTTTTGGGTCCCTATATTTTGATGGGATTTCGTTCTTTGACCTTTTGCTTCGTGAATTACATCCGTCCAAGATTTCCATCGAAATTCGCTCGAAACTTGCTGAGTTAGTCGCCGTTAAATTAACATGTGGTACCTTCTTATACAAGCTTATAAAGCACATTACTATTTGGTCCCCCTCATTTTCCGAACGACCATTTTAATCTTCTACTTTGCTTTGGTGACAAAACCTAATATCCATATTAGTTTTTCAACAAAACTTAGGGTGCGTAAATTTTTTAGTGAAAGTGTTTTCGGGGTTTGGTTTTTTGACTCCTCTCGTTTGTTTCCGCCAAAAATGACTAGGACTTGCTTGGTATTATATTTTACTTATTCTTATTCTTCATTATTTTTTTCTTTTTTTTTTTTCTTTCCTCTTTCGATCACTAGGCCTTGGCATGCCTGCGATGGCTATAGATGTGGATATGGGCGAGCTGCTGGCTTGCCAAATCTCGGGGGGGGGGGGGGGAAGGGCTTGGAGCTTGCCCATCGCCTTGAGGCTTGAACACATAAATTATATCCTACCTTCAAAGTATGTGAGGAATTTTTCCTACCCTGGTTCTATTTATCACTTCATGAAAATGCATGAATTTTGAAAACATATTTCCCGAAAGTGATCACTTGTATCCTTAAATAATGAAAGATAATTTTTTTTATAGTCTAAAAAATGTTTTATACAATTTTTGTCAATAATGAAAAAAAACTTGATTGATTTTTTAAGTGTACCAAACGATGATTTTAAGGAACTTCTTTTTTTCAATAATTTTATTTCCTCAAACCAATGCATCCTAAGACCTTATAAATCTTTACTATGATATTTCTTTTAAGTTATTTTTTGGGTCTATCCGCGGTGTGGGGGGGCATCAGGAGGTGAGGTGGAGGGGGTGGTTCATCGCGCAGTTGTTAAAAAGGCAAATAGTGGAACGAGTACATTCACATACATAATCCAAGCTCAATTGTATGTGTGGGCCTGGGAGAGATTCTTCTAATTTACTGCCTTAATTTATTAATCGACGGTGCTAAATTGTTGGACTTTCTCCATTGGCCTATATGGTGTGCAAGTTGACTCGTATTGTCTACAGTACCATGTGCAAGGCCTGCAATGTTTTACAACGGTTGGCAGGAAACTTTTTTATTTTTTAATTGAAAA
>JAGVVM010007875.1:0-13480 GCA_019149425.1 Psidium friedrichsthalianum | reverse complement strand
TGCTAGTATTTGAGTTTGGATACGTGACAGAATCTTTTGGGGTGGCTCTATGAAATATATCCAGGTATTGTTTGAAGTCGGCGGGTTTAAAAATTTAGCTTAGTTAATATTAGAGTTATATCTCTGATACTTTATGGGATCAAATCTAGGTTAAAGTAGCGCGCCTTATCGACTCAAACTGGGATTGCCTTATATCCTCATTTTTCGGTTTATCACCTCATTGCTTCTTATTAGGACTTTCCTAAACGTTAAATTTTTAAGAAATTAGGAAACTCACATGGCTCATTCTTCATGAGAAAAAATTCACAAGCTACTCTGCACTGCTATAATTGGTTGACTATTGTTCATTTCTTCAAATTTCAATTTTACACACATCAATTTATTTGCAATTCTGGTCGATGTCAACGAACCTCCTCACCTTTGACAAGATGTACATTTTTTGGCTCACACGAAATTAGTCAGAACAATTAAACCAGGACAAATATGAGACGAGGAAAACATGTATCAAGCTCCGAGCCAGGAACAATTATTCTTGCAATTCGAAAAGGTCATCAAGGATTCCAAGGACAATAAGAGCAATGCCATGTGCTAACAAATTTCATCGAACAACTCTTTGACGGCTCGAACAACTTAGCTACAAATTACACATAAGTCAAGCATGGAACTCAGGTCGGTGGCCGCCCATCTCGAAGGGCCACATGTTCATCGATGAGCTGCTTCAATTACGAGAAAAGGAACAAAGCCAAAGCGCAAATAAAGTACACTGCAAAGGGAAAAACCTCCATTGAAGTTTGAAAGTGGACCTTCTCCCATAGCTGCTGAGTTTCACAACAACAAAAAAAGAACAATAATTATCCAGCAAATGAAGTCGAAAAGTGGGTTTTTTCTGGTGACTGTGGTAATCGGGTGTCAAGTTTACATGACATGTTACAATGTGAAGTCTATCCATGTCCCCTCACGTCTTTGGGGCCCTTTTGAACCACATCTCATCATAAGGTCGAGTCTTCTCACAGGAGATCTTGAAGGTCGTTCTTTCATGTAAACCACCATAAATTTTCCTCAAATACGCAACATTTGATTCCCATCTCTTCTTGCCGCAAATCCAGTGAAGCGTTACATTAAATTGGATTATTGATCCAGTGAAGCGTTACATTACATGATTGCAGGCTCTCGCGCTTTTTTTTTTTTAACATTGGGAATTGGATTTGTCTCTCTAGTTGAGTGAGAGTTATGTATTAGAATGAGGATTTCGTGGTCTTTTTATGCGATGACCGTATTAAAATGAAAACTCAAGTGGCCGGGTACGGTGCAAAATTCGGAATGTTTTACATGATTTTGCCATAACCGCAAATCTTTAAAAATGAGTCGATGTAACAAAGTATTTTTACTTTTAGGCATGGAGACCCCAGCACTTGTTCTCGAGCTTTTGGCAGCGGGGCTGGGTCCAATTTCAACTTAATTTAATTTAATTTTTTGTCCTTTCTTTTCTTTTCTCCTGATCAAGCTATGGCTTGGCTGCTAAAAAAGAGAAAAAAGAAAGACAATAAAAGAAAAAAAAACAGAATAAAAATAGAGATAAAAAATTTAATTTTTGATGATAAGCAAAATGCATCCACATAGCCAATATTTGCTCATTTAATTTTATGTCTAAGCCATCAAAATAATAATTATTTTAAAAAAAAAATGGCTTCTCAGAGCTTGAAAATAAGATTCTAGTCTTTCATGAGGACCACCAATGGATATAGGATGATAAAAAACATAGGGAAAGTGGTCTTGGATTTGCATGAACATCTCTTAAAATTGACTAATTGCACTTAGATTGAAAACCAAGGACAAAATTGAAAGTAAAAAGTGCAAATTAAGTCCTTTTCGCCAAAATTGTTCAATTTCGTGTACATTGAACTGAAATGCAATATGAGGGACACTTGAAAAACGTGAAAAGGAAAATAAAAGAACTCAAAATGTAATTTTTTTGGCTCAATTTGGGTTTATGTTTATGTTTATGAAGACTCTAGTGACCCAAATTGAATTTTCAAAATTTTAAAATGGACAAGATGAAAATGGAATTAAAATAAAAATATTGGCTATTTTCCCATATTTTATGGCCAAAAAATTCTATTTTTATAATTTTTGGGTATTTTCCTAATATATGAAAAATATTAAAAATGCAAAAAATACCAAAAACTGTTTTTTTGTTCAAAATTGGTTCCTTAAGCTTGGTCAAGCTTCCAAAGTTGATTTTCAAATTTTATAGATTTTTATTGTATTTTTCATAATTTTTCTAAAGAAAAACCGATTAAAAATCAAATGTCAAGACTTATCCCTCCAAATTCTCACCTAAAACTTTTTTTTTTTTTTGGGTAAAGGTAAGAATTGAATAGACTAATCACAAGCGCTTACAAAAATCGAAGCACAACCCATACAAAACAACCCTCCATCCAAGGCGACACAAATGTTGCAGGGGGTGCAAGGTTGACGGGGAAATTGCGCAACGAAGGAGGGGGAACCCGACAAAAATATACACGGCCAAGTACACAGCAAAAGACACAGCGAGCAACGCCCACATCAAAGCAAAATGGCTCAAGTGAGGATTGAGAGGGAACAGCCCCATGAAGATAAGATGCGTCTATTCCTTGGATTGTCTTCAACTCCTTGCATGGTAAGGGCTTTATCTTGGACAGCTTTAAAGAGGTGCAACTTAAGCGCGGCAACATCACGAGTCTCGTTTCTGAAGATAATATTGTTGCGTTCCGTCCAAATAAGGTGACATAGAGCAGCAAAAGAAAATCGGGCTATGCACTGATGGAGGTGGCGGCCACTGAAGTGGTTTATGGCCCATTGGAGGTTATCCAGCCACGGTTTGTTCATCCAAGACAGGCCGCATTTTGCTGCCCAAAATTGGGCCATAGCATTCATGATAGAACACCCGAAGAAAAGATGATCGATGGAGTCTGGTCTGCAGCAATAGAAGGGGCAAACATCTTTGGCAATTCGCCGATAATTCATCAAGAAAACCTGAGTGGGCAGTCTGTTGAGAGTAATAATTCATAAATAGAATGCATGACGAGGGGTGATATGCCGATCCCAAATAAATTGGTGCCACGAGACTAGCCTTCCTTTCCGCCGGATGTCATCCCAGGCAGATGAAACCGAGAAGGTCCCTGAGGGATGACAAAGCCAGATGAGATGATCACGTCTATTTGGGGATAGAGTCGGCGGGAACTCAGGCCAGGAAGTCAGTAAATTGAGGGTGGCCGACTGAATAAAGTCTCCATCACAGAATCACGGACAGAAGCATTCCGAGGAATACCAGACAAATAGATGTCCCTGTCGGAGAAGAACTTGTATAGCGGTCCCCTGGTGTGCCAAGGGTCGAACCAAAATGAGATAGCAACTCCTTCCCCAAGCTGCCAAGGGGACCGGTCGAGCACCTAAAACTTTTAATCGTTAGCCAAATACCGAAAAAAAAAAAAGAAAAAAAAAAAGGAGTTAATGAACCCAGTCACCGAAACGATCCACAAAATCAAAGGACCTTTAATTCCTCTTATTTATACTTAGTTATTATACGATCAGTTCCGGCAAATAATTGGTTGCGGGGCAGCAGAGGCGATCCCCATTTCTTTAAGTGGAGGGTTGTTTCTCTAGAAGTGAGACTCTTATAGAGAGAACCCAATAAAAAAACCTCATGAAACAAGATTTGGGTTCCAAACAACTCAAAATTAGGTACCGTCGCTCTGGTCGAGGAGGAAAAGTTGGAATCGAGTGGTCTTTAGCCTCTTCTTTCCTGTCAACACGACGACATGATGAACTTCCTCTCCCACATCTTCCCCCCGGACCTCCCTAGTCGGTGAGCGCTACCTCATCAAAGCTGCCATCCTCTCCCACATCTTCAGCTGGGACCTCCTCGTCCTTACCAGCCACCGCCAGAATTTAACCTAGGATTCATTTTCAAGTTACGCGGTTTTTTCTTACCGAAAAAGAAAAAAAAAAGACTATAAAAACCCTCATGACCACAATCATCAACATCTATTGTTTGCTTCTTTTGCTTGTTGCTTTGGGGTTTCTGCTTTTCTAATAAAACTAGAAAGCCGGATTCCATTTTTTTTTTTGTTAAATGTTAAATCATATCTTCCCTCCGACTTTTTATAATTCAGATTTTTCTTTTGGCTTAATTTTTGTTTATATATATATATATATATATATTTGTGACCGAGCTTGCTAGCCACCTTAGTTTATCCTACAACTAAAAAATTTTAGCTTAGTTAAATGTTCAATTATATTATCTCCCTAACAACTTTTTATAATTTAGAATTTTTTTGGACTAATTTTTGTGTTTTTTTGTAATATTCATTAGTGTGGGCCTGGAGCTCTAGCCACCTTAGTATAATTAGACTAAGGTGGTTACGAGTTAAATCGATACTTCAAATTTCTCTAAACAAATTTCCCAAATTTCTTTTTTTAAAGAAATATTTTTTGCTTGAGTTTCTTTTAATTGAAATTTGTTTAGAGAAATTAAAACTATCGATTGAAACTAAGGTGGTTATGAGCTAAATCAATACTTTTAATTTCTCTAAACAAATTTCCCAAATTTCTTTTTTTAAAGAAAATTTTTCGCTTGAGTTTCTTTTAATTGGAATACGAGTGGGTACTACGAAATGTTCTCATGAACCACTACACTAAGTAGCATGCACTCATTAATAATACATTTTATTGTACTCATCAATAATAGACTTTAGTGAATTCATTTTGGTTTTTGGATCTCATTTTAATGAGCCTTTTTTGCAATTCTTTTAGGTTTATTTTATTAATTCTTTTGGGACAAAATTTATTGATTAGCCTCTGTTAACTTTTTGTTTGTTTATCCATACTTAGTTTCTAATTCCCATGCATGATTGCTGGTGTGAAGTAGTTGAAATCTGAAACAATCATAGACATAAAAGAAAGGTCTGTCTTATCCTTTTTCCTTTTTCATATTGAATTCTATATTTAAAAAAAAATCCAATTTAGCTTAGTTAAATGTTCAATTATATTATCTCCCTAACAACTTTCTATAATTTAGAATTTTTTGGCATAATTTTTTTGTGCTTGTAATATTCGTTAGTATGAGCATAGAGCTCTAGCCACCTTAGTTTAGTCAAGGTGGTTATGAGTTAAATCAGGACTTTTAATTTCTCCAAACAAATTTCCCTGAGTTTTCTTTAATTGGAGTAGGAGCATGAACCATACTAAGTCCATACTAAGTTGCGTGCACTCATTAATAATATATTTTAATGAATTAACTTGGTTTTCTCATCGCCTTTTTTTGTTTTTCAAATCTTTTAGGTTTATTTTATTGATTTTTGGGCAAATTTTTATTGATTAGCCTAAGTTAACCTTTTTCGTTGTTTATCTATACTTATGCTTGGTTTCTACTTCCCATGTGCAACCCCTCTCTCTCTCTCTCTCTCTCTCTCTCTCTCTCTCTCTCTCTCTCTCTCTCTCTCTCTCTCTCCCCCCCCCCCCCCTTTTTTTCTTTCATATTGAATTTTTTTTTCTAATTTAGCTTAGTTAAATGTTCAATTATATTATCTCCCAAGCAACTTGTTATAATTTAGATTTGTTTTTGGCTTAATTTTTTTTTTTATGTTTGTAATAATCATTAGTACTAGCCTGGAGATCTAGCCATCTAGTTTAGTTAGACTAAAAAAGGTGGTTATGAGTTAAATCGGGACTTTTAATTTCTCCAAACAAAATTTTCAAATTTCTTTTGTTAAAAGAAATATATATTTTGAATTGGCAATAGACTTTAATGCACTAATTTGATTTTTTTTGTATCATATTCTAGCCACCTTAGCTACTAAAACTAAGATGGCTTTGAGTTAAATCGGGACTTTTAATTTCTCCAGACAAATTTCCCAAATTATTTCCCAACTAGCATGCACAATTAATTTGTTTTTTTAATGGAATTCTTTCAAGTTTATTTTATTGATTAGCCTAACTTAACTTTTTTTTTGTTTATCTATACTTATACAATTCCTGTACAATTCCCATGCGCAACCAATGTCACTCTCTCTCTGCCTTTTATCTTTTTCATATTGAATTCTATTTTTACAATTATTTTTTAAATGTTCAATTACGTTATCTCCCAAACAACTTGTTACAATTTATATTTTTTATGGCTTAATTTTTTTTTTATGTTTGTAACATTCATTAGTATGAGCCTGGAGCTCTAGCTAGTTGGACTAAAAAGGGACTTCTAATTTCTCCAAAAAATTTCCCAAATAGCATGCACAGTTAATTTGGTTTTTTAATGGGCCTTTTTTTGAAGTCATTTCTTTTAAGTTTATTTTATTGATTAGCCTAAGTTAAATTTTTGTTTGTTTATCTATACTTATACAATTCCCATGCTCTCTATGCGTTTTTTGTTTTTTCATATTGAATTCTATTTTTTCCAATTATTTTTATAATTTAGCTAAGTTAAATGGTCAATTAAATTACCTCCCAAACAACTTGTTACAATTTAAATTTTTTTTGGCTTACTTTTTTTTATGTTTGTAATATTCATTATTATGAGCTTGGAGCTCCAGCCACCTAGTTTAATTAGACTGAAAAAGGTGGCTATGAGTTAAATCGGGACTTTTAGGCTGCGTATGGTAATCATTCTTGTTTTGTGATTGTATTCCCTAGAACAAAAAAAAAATCATAATCCTATTTGGTAACGTAAATGATTCTGATTCTGATTCCGTTCCCATGAACAGTTTTGGAGCAAAAATAAGAGCAAAAAGAAGTTGGTTATGAAAAAAAATCACTTTTAACAATCACAAACAGAATAAAGTACCACATCTCTTACTTTTCTCTTTCAATTCTCTCGTCACTTTTCCCTCGACCTAAAATAGTATAAGGTCTCATTTAAAAAAAGATATAATAAAAATAAAATAAGATAATGAAAAATTGAAAAATTCTAAAAACTCAGAAAAATTTCAGAAAATCCCTAAAAATAGAAAAAGATTAGATTAGGCTAGTTTGAACCCCCCTCCCCCTTTTTCATAAATTTGGATCTAGATTCCCAAGATTTCATAGATTTCGTTCTTTTTTAGGAAACTCATAAACACCTTTGAAATTAAACTCGAACTAAATTTTCTAAGCCTTTAGGGCTTTATTCGGATCTTTAATTGTGCACTTGATTTTATTGGTTGTGATTTGCCTAGGTTTATATAATTTACACTTAGTCTAGTTTTAGAAAATTTTGGAAAAAGACAAAAATAACCAGTGTGACTACAGCATCGGTATTTTTTATTGGGTCATGAATGAGGACAATGTTTATTCTTATGTTTTTGATGGAATAAGAATGAGATTTCATTTCCTAGAACCAAAAAGTAACTACGTAATTATTTGACTTAAATGACAAAAATTGGAACATAGTCATAAATTTATTTAGTTACCAAATGTGCTTCTGTTCCAGGAATAGAAATTTTGTACAATTATCAAACGTATTCTGATTCTCAAAAACTCATCTAGGAATAGAATAAAAAAAAGTCATTTTAACTAGAATTAGTTTTTGGGATCAGAATCGTTACCATACGCAGCCTTAATTTCTCCAAACAAAATTTTCAAATTTCTTTCGTTAAAAGAAATATATATTTTTAATTGGTAATAGATTTTAATGCGCTAATTTGGTTTTTTTTTGTATCAGCTCTAGTAGTTAGACTAAAACTAAACTACTATTGGACTTTAATTTCTCCAAATAAAATTTCCAAATTATTTCCCAACTAGCATGCACAATTAATTTGGTTTTTTTAATGGGCCTTTATTTCAAGTCGGTTCTTTAAAGTTTATTTTATTGATTAGCCTATGTTAACTTTTTGTTTGGTTACCTATACTTATACTTCTTATTCCCGGCAAAAAAGTATAGAATTTTTTGTCTAGAGTCGATTTTATTATTAAAGCATAGAATTTGCTATACATATGAGATGCACAGAAGGATATTAGAAAAAAAGAATTTAGAAGATAATTTAATTTTTGTTTTGGCATGCATGTGAGAGTAAGATGCACAATTAATTTGGTTTTTTAATGGGCCTTTTATTTCAAGTCAATTCTTTTAAGTTTATTTATTGATCAGCCTAAGTTAGCTTTTTGTTTGTTCATCTATAGTTATACAATTCCCATGCACTCTGCATTTTTACTTTTTTCATATTGAATTCTACTTTTTTTTTTCCTAGTTTAGTTAGACTAAAAAAGGTGGTTAATTTCTCCAAACGAATTTCCAAATTTCTTTTGTTAAAATAAATATATTTTTAATTGGTAATAGATTTTAATGTACTCATTAACAATAGATTTTAATCCCAAATTATTTCCCAACTTGATTCTCCAAACAAAATTCCCAAAATTATTTCCCAACTAGCATGCATAATTAATTTGGTTTTTTAATGGCCTTTTTTTCAAGTCAGTTCTTTAAGTTTATTTTATTGATTAGCCTATGTTAACTTTTTGTTTGGTTATCTATTCTTATACTTTCTCTCCAACGTGCATTTTTTTTTCAAGTAACGGAGCCTTTGCATTTGGTCTTTCGCCTATTTCTTGATAATTTCTAAAGAACATACATTATTCCTCCATTTCTCATATTGATTGACAAACAGACTCGAACTGAAGCAACTGACCACGAACTAAAGAAAAAACTCGAACTGAAGCAACTAGCCACAAACTAAAGAAAAACATCACATCTCCTCACCCACCCTCAATCTATCCAAAGCCTCAACGGAGCAAGAGTAGAGGTAGAATGGACTGGCCAGAGAGGAGATGGTGTTGGTGCTTGTAGTGGGGAGACTGCCAAAACTACCGGTGGTAATCGGGTTGGTGAGAATGGTGGTGAGCCCGACAATGGTGGTGAGCCCGACAAAGGTGATGAGCCCGAGGTTATTGCCATTGTCAATAACACCGTTGTTATAATGATAAGCATTCCAATCTCCAATCTCCAAATTATCTCCAAATTCACCGCGATTCTACAATTATCAATTATACACCCCTTATGTTCCCCTTATGTTTGGATGTTAATTTCGACGTTTAATTTGCTGCAATTACACCCTTATGTTTGGATGTTAATTCCCACTTAAGCCCCACCATTCTTTAAGGTTTGTTTCATGGACTTTCTTCAGTTCGTGTCTATGGAATGTAAGCAATGTATGTTTTTCTGAACACGAGATGTGAGAAATGGAGCTTGGGCTTGAGGCTAAGGATGGATTCGTGTTTAGAAATTGTGAAGAATGATTATGAAGAATGATTGTGAAGAAGTGACAACAACAGAAATACCAAATGCAAAGGTGACAACAACAAGAATACATAATGCAAGATAAAACTAAAAGGAAAGAATGAGAATTTCTCTCCTGACAAGGAACTTCGAGAGAGAATTTAGAGAGAGAAGCTCTGGATTTTAGATTACTCGTGATATAAGATGAGATGATACAATGAGGGAAACAAGAACCCCTTATATACAAATAGTAGTGTGATAAGCACCTTAGATTCATCTAACGGTCGAGATTAGAACTCCCCAACTCATACCTACCCCTTCATCTAATGGCCGAGATTAGATCTCCCCAATTCCTACCTACCCCTTCATCTAACGGTCAAGATTAGATCTCCCCAATTCCCATTTTGCCTGCCCCTAGAATCATTCTAGAATTCTCTAGATTTAAAGTAAAAAGTAAACCAACTAAACCACATATTTAAAGTAAATAGTAAACCATAAACCATAGATGGATTATGGACTCTAAACATAAATAAATCATCTTCTAAATTATTTTTTGCTAATGCCCTTCTATGCATCGCACATGCATAGCAAATTCTAAGGTCATTTCATAATAAAATGGACTCTAGACAAAAAAAAAATTCAGTGAATAGAAAGCATAAGTATAGATAACCAAACAAAAAGTTAACATAGGCTAATCAATAAAATAAACCTAAAAGAACTGCATAAATTCATTAAATTCTATTATTAATGAGTGCACAGAAAATTTAGGACTAGCTCATACTCCAATTAAAAAAATTCAAATTTTGGGAAATAATTTGGGAAATTTGTTTGGAGAAATCAGAAGTCTCGATTTAACTCATAAACCACCTTAGTTTTAGTCTAACTACTAAAACCAAGGTGGCTAGAGCTCTAGGCTCATATGAAACAAAAACAAAAAAAAAAAAAAACCAAATTAGTGCATTAAAATCTATTGTTAATGAGTACACTAAAATCTATCACCAATTAAAAAAATATTTCTTTTAAAAAAATAAATTGAAAATTGTGTTTCGAAAAATTAAAAGTGATTTTATCTCATAACCACCTTAGTTTAGTTTTAGTCTAACTAAACTAAGGTGGCCAGAGCCCCAGGCTCATACTAATGAATATTACAAAACATAAAAAAAATTAAGCCAAAAAAATGTAAATTATAAAAAGTTGCTAGGGAGATAATATAATTGAACATTTAACTAAGCTAAATTAGAAAACAAAATTGGAAAAACACAGAATTCAATATGAAAAAAGAGAAAGGCAGATAAACAAACAAAATTTAACATAGGCCAATCACTAAAATTTTGTCCAAAAAAATCAATAAAAGAAACTTAAAAAAATTGAGAAAAAAGGCCCATCAAAATGAGATCCGAAAAAACCAAATAATTCATTAAAATCTATTATTAATGAGTGCATGCTACTTAGAAAAAACTTAGTATAGTGGTTCATGGGAATATTTCATAGTAAACACTCATGCTCATACTCCAATTAACAAAAAACTTGTAGTAACAAAACACTCATGCTCATACTCCAATTGAAAAAAAAAACCCAAGTGAAAAATATTCTTTTAACAAAAGAAATTTGGGAAGTCCCCGATTTAACTCATAAAACCTTTTCTAGTCTAACTTCTTAGTCTAACTAAACTAAGGTGGCTATAGCTCCAGGCTCATACTAATGAATATTACAAACACAAAAACTTAAGCCAAATTGACATTGAACTAAGTAGATTGGAAAAAAAAAAGGAGAAAAAAATAGAATTCAATATGAAAAATGAAAGGCAGAGAGGACCTTTGTTTCATGTCGATGGTGTTTCAGATTCAATTTACACACATCAGCAAATCACGCATGGGAATTAGAAAACGAAGCGTAAGTATAGATAAACAAACAAAAGTTACATTGGGATAATCAAAAAATTTTGCCAAAAAATAAATTAAATAAACCTAAAAGAATTGAAAAAAAAGGCCCATTAAAATGAGATCCGGGAAAACCAAATCAATCATTAAAGTTCTATCATGATGTAGTACATTAAAAGATGAATATAATGAGTGAGATTCTACTTAGTACGTTGTTCATGGAACATTTCGAGAACCACGCATAATCCAATTAAAAAAAAGTCAGCGAAAAGTATTTTCTTAACAAAAGCAAAATTTATGAAATTTGTTGTTAAAAAATTAAAAGTCCCGATTTAACCATAACACCTTAGTTTAGGTTAACTAAACTAAGTGTGACTAGAAGCGTTCTAGGCTCATACTAATGAAATTATAAAAACAAAAAAAAAAAATTAAGCCAAAAGATCTAAAATAACAAAAAGGTGTTATGGAGATAAACATAATGAACATTTAAATAAGCAAAAACGCGTTCATATGTAAAGAATCCTAGCGGTAAATAATGGTGTGGCCGGTGAGAGAGGCGGTCCCCGGTGAGTAATGTGGGAGAGAAGTTCAGCATGTCATCATGTTGACGGGAAAGAAGAGGCTAAGACCACCGATTTCAACGCTTCCTCCTCGACCAGAGCGACAGTACCTAAGTTTGAGTATGTTTTGGAACTCAAATCTTGTTCATCAGACTATTTTTATTGGGTTTCTCTCTATAAAAGTCTCACTCTAGAGAAAATAACCTTCCCACTTTAAAGAAATGGGGACGCCTCTGCTCCGTAACCGATGCATTATTTGCCAAAACCCCGATCGTCCAAAACTAAGTATAAGAAGAGGAATAAAGGTCCCCGGATTTGTGGAGCGGTTTGCGTAACTCTGTGGTGGGTGTTCATTAACTCCTGCTTTTTCTTTTCTTTTTTTTATTGGCAAACGAATAAAAGTTTTAGTTACAAAGTTAATGAATGATGATGATGACCGAATAGATTGAAACCCAAGGGGCATTCTTCCGACCCACCAACGTAAATAAATACTTGTACTGTGATTTCTAGTTAGCATAATACTATGATCCGTTTAATTTTGATTTTAAGATAATGATAAGCTTTCCATTTCTCTGGAAACAAAAAAGATAAAATGAAAAACTTTCCTCTATTCATATCCAAACAAGGAATCAATATACAAAATGGGTGGCAAAAAAATGATAGAAGGTCATCTAAATGGAGAGAGTTTGAAAATGATTTAACCGAGGGGTATTATCCATTATGCATTTGATTTGTTAGCCAAAAAAGAAAGGAATATTTTTAAAGCCTAGGATAGCAAAAACCCACAAGAGTTCAAAATCTTCGTCCAAAACACAGCTCAGTATTCAATCCTGAAAAAACATTTAGGAAAGACTTTGTTAGATTGTCATAAAAAAAAAAAAGAGTTTGAAAAGATTGAGAGAGTGTTGAAAATTATTTACCAACACAACTTCTCCATTCCGATCCGTATAGGAATTTTCCATATTGCACAATTGTTAGACTTAAAAGAAATTAATTTATTATACCTCTCTCTTTCTTTCTTTTTCTAGCTTCCCGCTATTTCCGTCTATTAAAAACTATATTAAAAATTGACCCTTCAATGCCACATTAGCGTGATCCGGCCAAAATAGCAAAATATAATGCAATTGACACAAATATAAAAGGCTTTAAAAGAAGACTCAAAAAGAAAGGTTTATATGGAATTGGCAAAGTGTAATGAAGTAGGACCTTTTCTGTTAATTTTCTTTTATTTAAAAAACAGAATAACACGAATCGTAAATGATAGTGGAAAAAATGAAAAAATTCGCGATATATATTATACTACGAATTCCAAGTGCATCCATTTAGGGTGTTGTGTATGATGTGGCGACAATGAAACAACTGTTAAAATCCACCATTACGGCACTTGGGGAAACGTACAAAATATAGGTCTGTGCATGGCAACCATCCTCGTGGATAGAACTCAGAGAATTGAGGACAAACCAACTTTAGACTGCAACTTCTTTTTGAAAAAAATACCAACCAGTCCGTAGATGTTATATGGACGTTCAGCTTATTTCCAAAATTTTAAATTTAGCCAATTAGCCACACCCTTGTTGCGAAATTGAATATGGTCATTTCGATCGACTCGTCAAAAAATACAAATTGGACAACCACGTCGAGGATTTTCGACTAACTTGGACGAATGACTACATGGGAATTGTCAAAACTTATGAATTGAGTATCTAGACAAATTTAAAATTTTAGTACAAATGAAACTGTCAAAATTAAAAATGATTCAGTAAATTTCAGCTTTTAAAAAACAAGTACTTTCTTATAAAAATCGTCTTATCCACCCT
>JAGVVM010007874.1:0-19838 GCA_019149425.1 Psidium friedrichsthalianum | reverse complement strand
GGGGGGGGGGGTGGGGGGGGGGGGGGGGGGGGGGGGGGGGTGGGGGGGGGTGGGGGTGGGGGGGGGGGGGGGGGGGGGGGGGGGGGGGGGGGGGGGGGGGGGGGGTGGGGGGGGGGGTGGGGGTGGGGGGTGGGGGGGGGGGGGGGGGGGGGTGGGCATACCGGACAATGAAGGAAAATCAAAAGGGTGAATCAAAAGACAAAGATTAGAAAGCATAAGAAGCACAAAGACAGAGTACGGAGAAGGATAGAGAACATAAGAAGCAGAAAACACCGTCATAAAGATCGAAGTAAAGATAAGAAAAGAAGAAGGATGGGAGTGACAGCATGATTCTGGAGTTGATCCTTCAAAGAAGCTGAGTGAAAAGGTGAGAAAATCTGACTTACCGAAAGAAGTAAAGGTCCTGAAAGACTATATAGGACTGCATATCCAAGCCATGCATGAGGTTAAAAGAGAGTGTTGAAAAAGGCCTTCAACTGAAGGTCTTGGATCATTCTTTCTTACCTTACATTTTGGTTTGGTGGATTGTGACCCTAGTCCACAATAAGATTGAGGAGGTATGTACTGTAAAATACTATTTATGTTATAATTTTTTTTCTTAATAACTTTTGGCGACCCAAGAGATGATTTAAAGACCTGGAGTGGTGCATTATACTGATTTACGATCATAATAGAATAACATGCAATATTTGTACTTAATTGCATCTGACCTATCATTGCATCCGACAGAAAAGAAGAGACGAAGATGACCATCTAATTGACATTCAGAAGATAAGAAAAGTAAGGTAATTACAAATGCTCAAACACATTTTACTTGGCTTCAGGATGGTTGTTTATCTGTCAAACCTTCTTTGAGTGTTACTGATTCCGCAACATGCAGCTCATGCGCAGTAAGTGATTGCGCAAGGGGAAGAAAATGAGTATTGATACAGGAAGTGACTGAGGTGGGAAGTTAGCAATTCGCACTGGTGTCATAGAACTTACTTAGTTTAGATCCATGGAGATCTGAAACATGTTTCATCTTTAATGGCAAGGCTGATATTGGAAAGCTTACTTAGATCGTTGGTTTCTTTGCACTTTGAATGCGAATCCTTTCGGCTGATATTGCAGCACAAGAGTTCAAAACTTGATGAGGTTGGTGTGATAAGGTAGCTGGCGAGAATGTGGCATGCTGGTCGGTAAATATTAGTTTTTAGATGTGAACAAAACAGCTTGAAGGATTTTTGTCTATCAAATTACTTGAGGTATGCCATAAGATAAGTGCCTTGTAACCTACATTGCCTTTGATGTGCTTTTAAATCCGTTTTGACTGATTGGACGAAATAGTATTTTCTGGGCTGATTCACATTAATCATCCTAATCTGGATTATAATTTGGGAGGAATTTTTGTTTCAAAAGGGACTTAAATATATGAAAGGAATGCCTCATGGTTTGATGAAACATTGTATGGTTTTCTTAAACCGGGCAATTGGGATAATCAGTTATGGCAACTGAGAGTAGTTACTACATGCTGATGTAGCTGGTTGTTTTGTTTGTTTTCTTTTTTTTTTGGGTGGGGGGGGTTGGTTTGGGGGAAACACAGGAAAATAGATTCATATGCTTGAAGGCGTAAATAAAATACTTAAGAAAATAAAAATGTGGAAATTATACCTTTTTAAAATTGCTGTATGTAGTATTCAAATGCCTCAATTTGGACAGATAATTGGTTGAATTAAAAATCATGGCGATGATTTTATCTGATAGTCATTCCCGTTATTAGAATACTATACAAAGAAGATTCTGTAATTTATATAATGCAAGCTCAAAGGAGGATTCTGAGCTCAAATTTTTCCTAAAGAATTTCATGAAAGCCCAAATTAAGTGGTTGAGAGGAGCTTTTAAAATTATAAATTTTTAAATTTTAATATCTAATGAGACCCAATCGAAAAAGAGTTCTAAACTCTTCATTTTTACAACTTGAAATGCTTTCAGAATTTACAAAATCTTCATAATATGTCTGAAGTATATAAATTTTCACAATTAATATCTGTTTTTAGTTATGTTAAGTTCTTCCTGTTTACTTTGGCTTTTTTTTAATAATCATCTAGGTATATGATACAAAGAGAAGATTTATGAACAAAATGTACTTTTATTCATGAATATTAACTTCATTTGATTTTTAATATAGCTCATTTAAACATTATAAACAAACTAGTGAGAAGGGACTACCCCATCCTAAAAGAACGAATAAATTAACTATGGAGAAATTTAATTGTTTACTAAATTGTGTTGACAATAGTCTTGGAAGGATCTGGTAGGGAGAGAGGAGAGAGTGTTGGGCGGGCAAAAAAGAAGCGTGACACGGCAGATATGGAGCTTTTAATTGAAAGAGGTGTTGTTTTGTGGTTTTTTACGCCCCGGTTTTTTTTTTTTTTTTGGATTGGTTGCCAATGTTTCACGTAGTTGAACCACCAGTATTACCAACTATGTATGAGTAGAAGGGCTTTTCCAACTA
The DNA here is from genome assembly GCA_019149425.1 of Psidium friedrichsthalianum. Taxonomy (NCBI): domain Eukaryota; kingdom Viridiplantae; phylum Streptophyta; class Magnoliopsida; order Myrtales; family Myrtaceae; genus Psidium; species Psidium friedrichsthalianum. The sequence continues at coordinate 17,344 of JAGVVM010007874.1, read as the reverse complement.
TTGGGGGGGCCATGGCCCCTACGGCGAATCTTGGATCCATCCTTGTATGCCCTTTTACCATTGGCTTGTTGTTTGATAGATGTCCGACGGCAAAGGTTTTTGATTTAGTAGTGGATTTCTTCTTCAGGATATCTCCAGCTATGAAAATTGATTGCACGTGTTTTCATTTTAATAGTATTTTGCTGAGGATATTTGTTCCATTTGGCAGCCCATGAAATACCATCGAGTCTATCTTAGCCTTTGGGCCTGCGTTAGCTTCTCCTCTTGCAGAACTGATCTGATTGTTGTTCTTGAAGACGTGGTAGAAAGTGCTTGCTGTATTTTTATTTACCTTACCACTTGAGCTGTTCGTGCATCCCACATTTCTGCGAGTAATTTAGTTCCTTATATCTGTAAAGGGACATGTAGCTTTCAAAATATTTTTCATTGTGACCATGCAAGGTGGCAGTTATCATGAATTTCAACTGTTGGCAAAACTCGTTGTTGTTTTGAGCTCTTCTTTGCAGAAGGTAAAAACTCACAGGTCTTGGCCTCCCTGTGCAGATCAAATGTCAATGGATAGGAGTATAACCTGCAGATGACAGAGATCGCGGGAAACGAACTCTGTTTTAAAGGAGGGATTTGTAGATCTCGTGTTCTCCTCTTTGTGGCTAATTCGATGCCAAAGACTCAAATTTGTCTACATTTAATTAACTGTTTAGGAGGTGCTTAGTGTTGTGAATAGTCTCAGTGGGTCATCAGCTTTTGGACTGATGAATAGGATTTAGGGGATAGGGTATGTGTGAATGCTTTTATCTTTCCCCGGATGTTGATGTACATGACTCTCTTCTCGTCAATTGTTTGCAACTTGTAAATTTGAGGTCGATGGTAGCATGTCTTCAAATGATCTAATCATTTTTGTGGGAGTATTAGTGGAAAGCTTTGTGTGTGATGCGTGGTGTTAAAATTGTGCTCTTTCAAGTGGCTGTATGATGTCGTAAAATCTACTTAAAGTAGATAAAAGGTTGTGTACGTACGGTGTTTATTCAAATACGTGAATCGTTTGAGCAAACACCGCAAGTTTTGCCTAACGCTGAGGGTTATATTCCTGAACTACAATTGCTTGATTGTGTTGTTAAAGAATTTATAAATCTATGTACAAATTGGTGGATAACGCCAATATAGTAAATTTAGGAAAATTTATAGATCTGTCTACGAATTTGTACGTCAATATTTGTATTTTTGGAAAGGAGTCAAATCGGTTTGCGGTCCGTGAACTCTCGTTAGCGTACAAGGACAAGCCGGGTTGATGGATAGGCCCGATTCCAATTCAGGATGCGGCTGTCCGATGTCGTTTTTGGAGAAGTGGACCGTGAAGGCCTTTTCGAATGAGCTGGCGCATAAACGGATCAGTTCGGGCCTGTAGGCGTCTATCATTGTCCAGGCCCGTCCGATTGTGATTCGGGCTGGATGGGCCTGAAAGTGGGCCTTCAGCCCACGATCAGGTCAACCGCCGTCCACAACTACACCCCATAGGTATCGTTTTTGCAGCGAAACCTGCACTTCACCGAGGGCGAGGTTGAGGAGGAAGACGAAGACGAAGACAAGGGTCGAAGTGCGTTTGTAGTAGAATGGCGAGATCGGCGGGCGACAACGCTCAAGCTCTTTTCCACTCCCTCTGCTCTGCTTACGCCGCTACTCCGAAGAACCTTAAGGTCCATCCTTTCTCTCTCTCTCTCTCTCTCTCTCTCTCTCTGAAGACGAACCGCTGATGTGACTGCTTTTGCTCTTTGCGCTCCAGATCATTGATCTATACGTGGCGTTCGCCGTCTTCACAGCCCTGATTCAGGTACGGCTCGATCGATTCGCTCTTAAGCTACGTTTTCATGTACGTCGTTTGAGTTTCAGTACTTACTTCTTTGAATCCGCGGTCGACGAAGCGCTTCCGATTCTGATATCTTTTTGTGAGGAACTACTTGTTGTAGCTTTCGGTTGTGATGGAGATCGGGCTCGTTTGCTTATTGTAGGAAAGTGATGACAGAGGATGGCTTGATTTCAGAGTCTGTCTAGTTTTGCAGCTTCCAATGAATTGTTTTTCTCGTGATGTGTGAGATTAATGTCTTAAAGCTGTGCTTGACTGGGTGCTTTGGGCACTCCATTTTAAGACTTGGTTTTGGTTGATTATCTGTTTGAGTAGTATATATCCTGAGGCAAATAAGCTTTAAGAGTAAGAGAGAAACAGATGAATTGGTGGAAAGCAATTGCAATTGTTGAAAGGAGAATAGAATTGATTTGTGAATATACATTGGGAATTGGGAACTGGATTTTCCCTTTTTTCCTTTTTGGTTGTGATCTATAAAACCCAACACCTCTTACTCCATGGAGCATGGAGGGAATGGAGGGAACCTCCATCCTTATTTCCAGCTGAGGACATTGAATGAGAAGAATCAGGGGTTAGCTTTGGTGATGAAAAGGAGGAAATTCTACAGATGAGCATCAGAAAGTGAACTTTCATGCATTTCTGTTGCCTGCAGCTAGGGCATTGATACCAAGTGGGACGTGGGTCTAGCTCTTTGCTGCCTTGTCTTCTCGTTTTTCATTTTCTATTAATTCTGTCTCACCAATGGTTTGGATTAAGTACAAAATTGGTGGAGTGAGTTAAATCTTGAGATACTTTAGTGGCTGCTTGTTATATTCTGCATATGTGAAGAAACTTGTTCAATCTGTCTCACTTCAGAAAGTCCGCCTAGCTTGCAACTTCTAATTTATGTGTGTGTGTGTGTGTGTGTGTGTGTGTGTGTGTGTGTGTGTGTGGTCATACAAGGATGGATAAAATAAAAAAATAACGATATTCGACGAAAAATTGGAATAGCACCGGTGGCAGAGAAGATGAGAGAACATAGATTGAGATAGTTTGGACATATTCTCCATAGACCCCTAGATGCTCCGATAAGAACAGAAGTGTATTACCGAGAACACGATATGAAGAAAGGACGAGGTCGACCGAAACTTACTTGGGGGAATGTAGTAAAACAAGATTTAATTGAGTGGGAAATAGATTAGCATACGGTCTATCTTAGGACGGAGTGAAGGAAAGTTATTCGCATTGTAGAGGGGAGGATTTCCTATGTTGCAGAGTGCCCTGTTTAGTCCTTTCTATTTATTTATATTTATTTGTTTATTGGGTACCCATGTTTTTGCTTTTATTTTTAGTATATTTTAAGCTTTTCACTTTGGGTTCATCAACCGCTGACCTCCACTGGTTTGGGATAAAGGTGATGTTGATGTTGATTTATATATAATAGAACCACAATCTCTAGAGTTTTGACTGCACAACTCAAAATCCTCTCTTTGAAAATTTGCTGATAGCTAGTCTTCTCTTGAACAGGTTGTTTATATGGCTCTGGTTGGCTCTTTTCCTTTCAATTCGTTCCTATCTGGGTTCCTTTCTTGTATTGGGACAGCTGTCCTGGCTGGTGAGTAGGATAGACTAGCTAATATTGAGGACGTCAATTGTAAACTTTTTTATTTGCATCTGAATTGCTTTGGTTCATTGGCCGTAGTTTGTCTCCGTATCCAAGTGAACAAGGAGAACAAGGAATTCAAGGTAACCTTCCATCTGTGCCACTTGTTTTTCCATTATTTCTGAAGAGGGAGACACCCACCTCACCGTTGCCAACTTTGGGGCAATACTCTACCTAGACACAGCAATAGCTTAAAAATTGGTTCTAACCTGATTAATGTTATGTATCTCACAATATGCAGGATTTACCACCTGAGCGTGCTTTCGCAGATTTTGTTCTCTGCAATTTGGTGCTTCACTTGGTGATTATGAATTTCCTTGGTTAAGTCGGAGCCAGGGGTTTTGCAGGACCTACATATGGAGAGGGTTTTGTGGAGCGATTAACTAGTAGTTAAATAATTAGTTGCCGGTTCATTTTGCTTTACGGGACTGTGAGGTACAACAATGCTAGTGCTATCTGAATGACAGACTCATTGAACTTGAGGATTTGTGGAGTGGCTGGAGAGCCGGAATTTTATGTTCATGTTTATGAAGTCCACGGAAAAAGTACGATTTTTTTTGCTGCCAAGAACTCCGTAGCTTGCTTTATTGGATTAGCTCACTTTTGTATCGTGGTGATATCAGTCAGGATGTCAATGGGTTGGATTTCACGAGTAATCCAAACTTTTCTGTTTAGGTTAGCTGTGTCGGTTTCGGTTTAGCTAGTCGTGTGTGGTGTTCTTGACACCCCTGGTTCTCTATAGCCCCAGTGGCAAAGCAAATTTTGATGGGCTTCGCTGCTCCCCAGTGCCATTATGATCGGAGGATCACGTCTTTCTGGATTATATACAGGCCCGGAGGAACAGGACTTGGGCAGATTTTGTCATTTTTTATTCAATACCCTTTGCAATGATTTTGGCTTTCAGAAATATTAACGAAATAGACTGAAATTCACCACAAGTGCGAACTCTCTCCCTTTGGCAACTAATATTGAAGATTTGGATAAAGTAGGTGAATCTTCCTTTAGGGCGGTGACTCGCAGTGGTGAGGGGAATGCATATTGCATATGTAATGTCAGGTGAGGATCTAATCGTATTCCTAAAGATTTTGTCCTTAGTTGTTGGTAAATATAATGCTAGATATAAGAATCTTACTGCCTCTAGCTTTTCCTGGAATTGTTGTCATGAGGATCATGGAAATGCTCTAATCAATCCCGTTTGTAAGGATGGATGGACCTTGGATATGATAAACTTGCTCTCTCTTTCTTTGTTTTCATATGTTTCTTTGCTAACCCTGCCAGTGATGTTGTGGTTGAGGATTGATCCCGTCTATCTATCAGGACTAATTAGGTCCGGCTCTTCATGCCCGTGCCTCTCTTAACCTCCCGGGAGGGTACTTTGGTTTAATTCGCACAAATTACTAATCCTTCGTCATCCACGGACACTTCTGGGCTCGGGTTTCCTCTGGGGCTGACCGGTTGCACATCCAAGTAAGTTAATGTGCCCCCAAGTTAGGTAGCGTATGTGTTGGTGCAGTGGGTGCGTAGACGCTCAACACTTGAGAACCCTGCGACATTGAGACTCTTATTGGATTCTTTCTACATTGTTTCACTTCAATTGATACCTTCTATTCAATTTAAAGAAATCGGTTGTGCTCTGCGGGAAGCATGCAATGACAAGGATTGCAAACGAGAGTCCTAGTTGTCGCCATGGGAAGATGGGTTGGGTTGAAGGGGACATGATGTTGGTATTATTGAATTGTCACACCCTCAAATTGCCTGAGGAAACAGGACAATCAATGCTGCCTGGGGAAATTGTTCCCCATCGCCCCTCATGCTTGTGAAGCATGATAGATTCTTAAGTCTTGATCGGTGGAAGTCCGTGTACGTATACTCATTCCTTACGAGTGCTCGGTTCAATTGGTCATTGGTTGACCCACCTTACTAAAAAGTGGCAAGTCCTTCAGGGAACAAGGATCCGGTTCCTGAACCCATCGTGTGGCCTATGGCGAATCTTTGTACGTGAACGGATCGGGATATATGACGAAATGTGTGTGTGTGCATTGCTTATTGTCACAATGCGTCCTTCAACGGGTAAATTTCTCTTGTAATTCAATTCCGCTGGATTAAATCAATGGCGTCTAGTAAAAGACAGGCGAACTTGCAATTTAACTTGAGTGGACGAAAAAAATTGGAAATCAGTTTGTTGTCAAGGAGAATAGGTATGTAGAACCAAATATTAAAAACCCCAATGGTATGGAAGACGTTTATCGTCAAGACTTCAACCAAACAAGTCTATGCCACTGGCGCTCGTCATATGAAATCAATCAAAGCATGACCCGTTACTAGGAACGCTTTTTTCCATCATCGGATCCGGCGTTCCTCGCATTATTCTCTTGTCTAGATGAGACGCGGTAGCAAACATAAATCGGGGGGCATGATTTTTGCTCTCCTCGTCCTTTCTCCTTTTCTTGTTCATTTGCCTTTCCTTTTTATCTTCGCTTTTGGTAGGTATCCTAGCAAGTTTATTGGCCATTCCAAAGGCATCTTCTTCTTCTTCTTTTTCCCTGGCATGGTGGGATTAGAAAGAGGGAAAAACAAGAACTTTCACCACTCAATCTAATCGAGAAAGGTGCGTGGTGCTCATAGATTCCACTCCAAAGCACACAAAAAAGGCTGAAGATACTTGATGACATTCCATTAGATTTCTGTTCACTTTTGCAGGAGCTTTTGCTTTTCTTGGTGTAATGTAATGCCACCCACAAGCAAAAGGGTTTTCTTTTGCACGTTTACATTATTTGTCTTAAGGCTATCTCGTGTTGAATGAATAGCTTCCCCTAAGGTTTTTCTAGCTTGGAGGTGAAGGATACGAGCATCACTTGCTTTTGTTTAGGGGGACTCTGAGTTCCACGCCAGATTCACCGGCAATTTATGCACTTTCTCAAGCTTCTACTTTTGTTCTGCTGAGTGGCCCTAAATAATGTATATGCAAAAGCAAATATAGACCACTTGGCGTTCGGTAGACCTTTCAAAATGGGTCATAAACTCATTTATTAACCCATATATGATTGGCTCAATTGTTATATGGATTAGTTATATTTAATAAATGGGTTTAAACATAATGTTAGTGTTAAATAGGCCATAAATGAGTTTACAACTTATTTAGACTCAACCCACTTCTGTGACGCTCTTTTCATTCTCTCTCGTCATCACTCAATTTCGCTCTCTCACATCGGTTTGGGTGTATTTTTTCTAGATTGGATAAAATATAGAAGTGTTTTAAGAATATAAGTCGAGTCGAGTCAGATCAAGAATGAGACACTAGATTTCCATTGCAATAAATGGCCCATAAACAGGTTAAATGTGTCTATTTGGGTCAAATCATTATGACTCGATCCAATCTCTGATCCGATCCACCCGTTTGATAGATCTAGCATTAGTGCAATTTTATATATACACACATGGGTACGAACCCTTAAGTAAGGGCACCGCCATCTTTCGGACTGCTAATATAAGTTTCTGCATTTGTCGTTCAACAAAATTAGGGTTCGGCAATTCATGCCTTTGCGATTTAATCGTGTTGTGTCGGGCTCAAATCTAGCTCAAAATACAACAAGTTCATGAAACATGCGTCGAAAATGTTTAAGACAAAATATCTTATATGAAAGTGTAAAAGTTTCTTATATGTGGTTAAATGTGTCGTGAACGGGTCGAAAGATCCAATTGTGAACCCCACATTAATTACTTGGGTATAAAGGGGTCGCCCATTTAAGATGGACACTATTAAGCTCGATTTGGACACGCTTAACTACGTCTTATGCCAACAGAACATGCGAAAAGTAATTGGTACACTAAGGACGCGCATGAGAACGTTTCTATTTCTCTATTTCTGTTCCAAACCTATTCTAGAAATAGGTTTGGAACAGAAACTCGTTTGGCAACGAAAATCTGTTTTTCTATTTCTGGAACAAAAATTTGTTCCAGAAATAGATTTTGGCCCAAAACCAGAAACAAAAAATTTTTGTTTCTGGCAAAAATAGAAAAATCTATTTCTGTTCCAGAAATTATTTCTGGAACAGAATGGTTGTCATGCGCGCCCAAGTATGAAACAAATTCATTGTCCGAGATCGATTTCTTGTAATCAAATGGAGAAAAGTACTAAAAAAGTCTTAAATCTATTGTATTTATGCCCGTTCAGTTCTAAACCTTTTCAATTCACCAATTTACTCCTAAGCCTTTTGTATTTGTTCCAATTGAAACCATCCGATCAATTTTGACAGGAAATTGCTGACTTGGGTTGACATCCTACAGGGAGCGATAAGTGCTGACATTTTAAAAAATGATCTTTTAATTTTTTTTTTCTTGTTACTTATTTATGTTTTCCTTTCATTCTAGTTGACGAGAGCTGCATTGCCTGCAGCTTCGACGGGCATAGGAGAGGTTGTGAGGGCCCTCTCCCAGAGCCATCTAGGCCTCGTTGGTGGTGAGCGAGGTTGTGAAGGGCTTCGCCTAAATCTGGTGAGGGATAGGCAAGGGCTGCGATCCTCGTCAAGCCCCGGCAAGGGCTTGTTGGCTCTAGTTGGCCAAAATGAAAAAAGAAAGAATAATTAAAAATATCAACGTTAGTATCGATCAAAACACATAAGACGGTAAGTGTTCGTGACTTCGCGTTATCAATTTCTAACTAAAATTGGTCAAATATACTCAATTAACACAAAAGAAAAATGTTATGACTAGATTGGTCCGATTAAAATGTCTATGATTGAATTAGCACTAATGAAATATGTTTATGATTTCGTGGTACTTTTCTAGAATCAAATGATGCCAATGATGAATGAATTCGTTCATCAGTCATCCGTGGATTGCTATAATCCATTCTGAGTGGATGATGGATGAGAAATCAAAATGATTTTTTTTTTTTTTTGCGTAGATTTGCAGCAAAAAAAAAAAGCTATGAATGTTACACCATCCATGCATATCTCTATCGGATGGGTAATCATTAAACATGGAGCTCTCACGTTACATTACATGATCCTCCGTGAATAATATAAAGCACCAAAACGCAAAAAGGTCAAAAGGTGGGTGGGGTCCACGTCGGACCAATTACTAAAGCAGTTTTCATCAAAAGACCACAAAGCTAACATCGTCCTTTGTCCCCCTTAAGTTTTAACTAAATTTTTGAAACATCTGAATCCAGATCACATCGCATTCAGAAAGCCATGGTCATTTTCCAAAGAACTATTCGGAGATTTTCTTTTTCGAAGAGGAGATAAGATTCGGCATTTGTGAGATTTTGCAAGACTATCGCCAACCGTTTAGATGAAAACGTCATGAAACGATCCGTACTTGTTCGCGAAATTCAGGATAGAATATATATTAATTGATATGCATGTGTTCCTTGAGGCACAACGTAACGATGTTTAGAAACTTTGAATCGAGATATTAACAGGCATACACCAGGTTGCACGAAAGAATGATTTGTTTCGAGCACCGGCAAAATCGAAAAGACCGACCTCTTAGTTTTCACTCGGTTTATATGTCTCCCTTGATCCGAAATTGTCCAAAACTGATTATTGCGGATCTTTCTTCGAAATAGCAATTTTTGTTCTCCATGTCCATAGAGTTTCGAAATTTTAATATTTAAGTATCCTAAAACTCTCGTTCACGCGGTAGTCTGAACTTTGGCCTAGTTGAGTTTCGTAACACGGACCTTTGCCCAATACCAAAAGTAAAAATATCTAATGAGAGAAGTAACCAAACAAAGAGACCCGAAAAAGGATTGGTTCTCCCGCTCCAACGATTTCTAAGATTATTTTCTGATTTTTCGTTTGGCCGATCAAACTCGGCATCGCGATTCTTTTTCGTTTGTATCCATGAGAAAAAAAAAAAAGAGAAAGGGTATAGGCATAAAAATAAAAAGGGGAATAAAATTGCGGGGCTCATTGCTAACCGTTTAAAAAGCTTAAACCGAAGCATGGTTTGCTATTTGAATATTCTAACCGGAGTAGAGCCGGACACTAGATCGACCGGAGCCGGTGAAGGCGAATGTGCCAATTATTAGGAAATGACTCCACTGCCAAGCCCAGAGTTCCCAAAACCCTCCTCCTCCTCCTCCTCTTCTTCTTCTTCTTCTTCTTCTTCTTCTTCTTCTTCTTCTTCTTCTTCTTCTTCTTCTTCTTCTTCTTCCTCACTGCAACGTCTTTGAGGCCTCCAACTCCAAATCTCACGGCAACACACACCATGTAATTTTTCGTCACGAATTCGAAACCCTAAAACATCATGCATCATCGCGCGCGGTCCGACACCTTCAATTCTTCGTTAGGTTCGCGCATTTTCTTTACTAGTCGACATCAAACTTTGACCCGCGCGTCACCACACCGACCCGCGAGCCATCGCATTACTCTAAGTATACGCGCCCCATTTATTAATGTTTTTGTTTATTGGGTCGGCTCGACGAATCTCCACGGATGCCATCCGAGCGCAACATGCCCCGGCTGGTTAATCTCCCCCCGCAATACCATATAATAATAATAATAATGCCACCCAAGTAATATTTTAATATGTCATATATAGAATGATTATGGGTGTAGGCATGTACGTGAATTATTGGCATTATGATTAAGTTTTTCTTTTAAATGATTTCTTTTTCTGGCAACGTGGTGCGCCATATGATAATGTTGTTGAAACGACTTGCGAATAGGACAGGAGAATGGATCCATTTTGTATTGTTGGGGAACGAACGATCCACGAAATAAACAATGGGAGGACCGTGCATCAGTGACTCTAGGAAAAAGGAAGAAGAAGTACGGTCACTGCATTTCGTGTCCCCCCAATATTCCAATTTCGAAGTGACATTCACGAATGGTTATCACGAGGGGCAAAAAATCATTTACTTTGGGAGAAATTCTCGATAGTTATTTTGCAAAGGTAGATTGCCGTCGGGGTCACCTTTCGCCTGTCCGTTTAAGCTTTAATAGTGATGTAGTCGACCTTCGTCCTTTCTCACATGTCCCTCCACCCCGCCGTTCGGTCGAATTTTCACCTTGGGACCCCTACATCAAGGACTCGAGGGGCCAGATTCGAGTTGTCGGGGCCTGAATTCGCGCATCCTTAAGGAGGGTCGAATTCGAGACGTTGATGATGGAACCCAATACCTAAACCACGGCATGCAAAATCGAGTTTCTTTTTTTCTCACAAGCAGCAGCATGTTTCAGAGCTCTTTGGCCACCAAAATCTGAAAATCACACCACAAATCACATCCCCTTTACCGTTGTCTTAAAAAACCAGCTGCGCAGCATTGTTTTCGCCCGTTGGGGGCGGTCGATTTCTCGCGTTGAAACGACACGTCGTTTTCACATTTCACCCGGTGAAAAATTAACTTCGGCGAAGGGGTAAAAATCTGGAAAACGAGGGGAATTGGAGCGCAAAGTTGTCGGTGCTACTGCTGAAACGCGGTCGTTTTCCAGCCTTTTTTTTTTTTTTTTTGGCCCTTTGGGCAGTAATAATAAGTGTGGTCGTTTCGAAGTTGGGGGGGTGGCTGTCTCTTTCTCCGATGAAAGGCAGACCGAAGCGAGACAATATCGGTCGATGATGGTATGACTTCCGTACGAAGAAGCAGTAGCCAGTGGCCATCAGATCCCACGTCCCGTTCACATTTGCTCACATGAAACATTGAATCACCCATAAAACATTGACGAAAACATCGGATGCTCTCCGTTTAAAGATTTCGGATCGAGATGCGCTTTCCGTTTCAATTAATTGAGTCCCAAACCATAATGTATTGATCGTCTCGGCTCGCCGCTGCCGTGACCCTCGAACCCGCCACCGCCAACCCGATTCGTGTCCCGTGGATATACAGAAAGGGGGCCCAATTAGAGGAGTTGAGTTGGCGAGGGGCGGTGGCGGTTGATTGAGAGCGGTCGATGAAGATGCGTTGGCAAGGCTCGCCGCCGCGACTGCTTGGCGGTGGTGGGGGCTGGTGGTCGGGAAGAAGACACGTCAGTCATCGAATGCTCAAATATGCGGACCTCTTACTATGGAGAGAGACCTGATTGTGGGGAATCACTGTGGTTTTGTTCAAATCCATGTGGCTCCACCTTCTTGTTTGGTCCACAATCCACATGCCTAGTACCCACAACTTTTTTTTTTCCTATCGCAGGTTGAAATTGGTCTGCTCTCGAATTTTATTCATTTAAGATTCCGTTTATTTCGCAAAAAATGATTGATTTGAAAAATATTTTTCTAAAAATGATTACTTGTATCGTTTAGAATTATTAGTCACGAAAAATACTTTCATTATCGATAATAAGTTATGTATAAATACTTTGGTGGACGATAAGTTTTTTTTTTCAATACATTCGTTTTTAATAAGCGATATAAAATGATAAATATTAGGAGAAATTTTTAAAAAAACCATTCGTTTTCCACAAAAAAAAAAATAAAACGGAGCCTAACACCATGTCGCTAATTGCATCGATCCAAGTTGCCAGAGCGACTCAGAAATTACTAAAATCCGAAAGCCAAATGAGCGGTTGAAATGTTACGGTACCGAACCGAGCGTTATCTCGAGATCACTTACCGGACCAACGCAGCAAACCTCGATATCTTCGTTCGAGTGCTGAGATAGAGATCATCGAAGCATTTTACACCGACCCGCATCCAATCGAGAGCTTAGACTATAACGATGAGCTAATCAGAACGTATTAACTGCTTCACGTTACGTCACGTTTCGCTCGATTATCAATTTTCTTTTTCTCTCTTTTTTTTAAAGGTCGATTTTCTTTTTCATAAGTGGACCGGCGCGGGAAGCGCGCGCATCCATTAGCAAAGGGCCGAATTTGCTGACCAGAAAATCGAGGCGTTGATTTCGGTGACGAGAGAGCTTTTGCTGGGAAATCGCAGCACCACATCCCGCTTTTGCTGTAGAATTTGCAGCACAAGTCAGCTTCCGGCCAAAGGAGGAAGAAGAGGAAAGGCTGTTCGCCATCGACCTTTGCAGCTACACCCGCCCGCAAAACCCAATTACACACCATCATTCCCAGTTTTTCCTAACAAAGATGGCGCCTTTTTTTGTGTTCTCCGAGTGACGTGGTCCTATCCTATCTCTCTCCGCTGCGTTTTCCAATCCTTTCTCGTCGCCTGCTAATCAAAGCCTCGAGATTATATGCTTGTGCAATAATTGCGAATGTAGAATATTTAAAATACAATGCACTAATCGAGAGCAAAACTCGATCTAAAAAAGAGAGAGCATATCTACATTAATCGCATTTGCTTAAAAACCCTTAATCCAATCGTCTTAGGCGTGCATGCGTTAGTAATAGTGGACACGAGTAGCAATTTAACGGCTGCATCCATTATGCATATGTAGACTTAAGGAGCATCTCTTATTTTTAATAAATTTTCTCGTCCCCAAAACTACCATTAATTAGTTGTTTTTGGGGAAAAATGAGTAAATTAATGATTATCTCCTGTCTCTAATTTATTTTACCTTTTGAAATTTGAACCTATCTATTTCATAAACGGCGATAGGATTTATGTGCTTTTTACGTACGTACATACTACATACATACATATATACATACGCTCTCTTTTCACCTATCACGGCTTAATCTTTTGCAACAAAGATGTGTTAAATAACAATATCATATTTCTTGGCAAACACACATTATAGCAACTGTTGTGTTATACAACGCTAATAAAAGTAGACAAACTCAGGCGAACTCAATGCGTTCTTTATTTTATTTGATGGCGTGCGCACCACTTTATATCTCAAATTCTCTCCAAATTATTTTTTCAATCCTCGAAGGGAGGAAAATACCCAAAACACTTAGGAAAGATCACCTCTCCTTAAGACTTTTAGGGACTTGCTTAAATCCATGCCTAGTATAACATAAAATTTAGCATATCTTGTCGTGCAACAGAACCCTCCATCATTATCAAGAACGGTTTATTATTCATGAAGAAACCAAGTGGGCCCGACTTGATTCGTATGGAAAGTGATTATGTGATTATATTCTTAATTCATCGCGAGATTAACATTTTATTTTGGATCGCCAACGTACAAATGATAAATAACTTAAAAAAAGGCAAGAACCCGAATGCACGATTATTTTTTACTGTCATCTAAAAGGACTGATATGTTATGCAAATTGCGATTTGCGTTGATGACCATGAAAAACGGGACGTCGCATTTGATCATCACTTTCCATTGATCACCTTAGCCGACCAGAGAGAGAGAGAGAGAGAGAGAGAGAGAGAGAGGGGTAAAAGACGCCACAGTCAATCCTCCATCATCAGAGCAGAGCAGCAGAGTCTTAGCTGGATCCACCACCTTCCGCCTTCATTATTCACCCCCCTCCCCCCATCCCTCTCCCTCTCCCTCTCCTGATCTCACCTCTCTCTCTGTCTCTGTCTCTCTCTCTCTTCTACAGTCCCCAGGAAGCGCACCTCCCTCACTCTCCTTCCCACTGAGTGAGCTCCGCTCTAGTTCACAATGCCATCTCCTTCTTCTCCTTCCTCCTCCTCTCCTCCTCTTGACCTGCGCGCCCATCTCCTCCTCCGCCACAACCGCGCGTCCTCCACGAGCCCTTCTACCCTGAGAATCCTCCCCTCCCTCCTCCCCTCCCACCGCCTCTCCCCCCTCCCCGCCCTCCCTCCTTCCACCCCCAAATACCCTTTCTCTTCTTCCACCACCCCCACCCCCGACAACTCACCCTTCTTCCCCGCCTACCCTTCTCCTCCCCCCTCCCCCCTCTCCGCCTCCTACGCCTCCTTCCCCGCCAACATCTCCTCCCTGTCCTTCCCGGCTCCTCCAAGCCCAAGCCCTCCACTCGCAAGCTCCTCCCCGTCGCCATCGCCGTCACCCTCTCCGCCTCGTCCTCTTGGCGGCCGCCCTCGTCGTCCTTCGCCGCCGTCGCCGGAGCCGGGACTTCGCCGACGATGCCAAGACCCAGAGATCCGACGCCACCAACGGTGGTTGCCGGGCAATGCCGAGGCCACCGCTCGTCCTCGCAAGCAGAAGACGACCTCCGGAACCAGCTCCGAGTTCCTCTACTTGGGGACCATGGTGAACTCTCGTGGAATCGAGGAGCCGCGCGGCAATGGAGGAGGCGGAGGAGGAGGACGTCTGGACCCGCGGAAGATGGACTCGCCGGAGCTCCATCCGCTGCCCCCCTGGCGCGGCAGAGCTTGGCGCTGAACTGCGGGAACATGAACGGAGACGTCCGGCCGCTGCCGCCGCTGGCACGGCAGAGCTTGAGGCAGAACTGCGGGAATGGAAATGGAGACGTGAGCTCGACGGCGGACGAGACGGAGGAGGAGTTCTACTCACCCGCGAGCCTCGTTGGGAGGTAGGGAGAGCTCAATCGGCGCTGGATCGGGGTCGAGGAGGGCGTTCGCCGGCGTAGCGAGTGAAACCTCGGCGGTAGTGGTAGAAGGAGCGACTCGAGCTCGTCTTCATACTCGTCTTCTAGCTCGGCCTCTCCTGCTCGGTCGCACTCCATCAGTCTCTCTCCGCCGGTGAGCTTGAGCCCTTCGAGATCACAACCGAAGTCCCCGGAACACGTCGCCGTTGAAGAAGAAGAAGAATCTCACGAAACTTCATCACTGCCGACACATTACGCCACACCGTACGTTGACGAGAGCAAGACTCCTCTGCTTTCTCGGAAGCTTCGTCACCCGAGAGAGATTCGGGAAAATCCGACGGGAAAGTCCAATCTCCGTCGCTGTCCCCCATGTCGTGGTCGCCGGAACGCGTCTCTGAGAGAACTCCGGATATCTCGCTGAGAATGTGGGCTGTCCCGGACGCGTTGGACGCTCATTGTCGCCATCTCTGCATTCTTCTCCACTGAGTAGAAGCTTGGAGAGAAGTCCAGTCGCATCGCCGACGATGTCGGACGCATCGCACCGGATCGGACGGTCCCGGCTGTCCTCTCCTCTATCGCAGTCGCCGGTCAGAGAATCTGAGGAGAATGGAGACGCATCCCCGAGGAAATCCGGTGTTTTCAGCAGGAAGCTCGCAGTTTTCTCTTCACTCGAGCTCCAGTTCGCCAAGTAGAAAATCTGAGAGAATCGAGCATAGATCATCGCCGAGATCGTCCAATGCTTCGGTCAATGCTTCGGTCAGCAATCTGCATTCTCAATCAGCTTCTCCGTAATCTTGTCTCCGAAGAAAGATTCGAGTGCTGATGATCAGTCTGTGCAGTCTCCTGCGAGAGTTAGCATTAGCTCGCGGCAGCGGCAGCAGCAACAGCAGCAGCCTCCAGTTCCAGCAGTGGTGCCGCCGCCACCCCCGCCGCCCCCGCCACCCGCCACGGGCTCCGCCGCTACAACAAAAGGTCAAGGACGTTCCGCTTCCTTTGACACCCACCGGTCAACCGATATCCGAGCCGCCTCGCCTAATTCCACCATCGAGGCCTTTTGTGCTCCAGACTCCGACAGAAGTTTCTCCAGTTCAGTTGCCGCCGACTGTCGAAACTGCAGAGAAGGCGGAAAAGATGGACATGCTCCGAAGCTGAAGTTGAAGCCCCTACATTGGGATAAAGTGAGAGCGAGCTCGGATCGGGAGATGGTATGGGATCAGTTGAGATCAAGCTCTTTTAAGTAAGATCAGCTTCTCTCTTTTCAAAGATGTTCCTTTACTTAATTTGACCAGTTTGCCTTTCATAGGCCACTGTTTTGGATGTTCTACTCGTGCTTTAACTCTGAAAAGTTGGGTTTGGTGCAGGTTGGACGAGGAGATGATTGAGACCTTGTTTGTGTAAATACCCGAGTTCGAAGATGAAGGAGACAACTCCGCGATCGGTCTTCCATCTCCGCACCCGGAGAACAGAGTTCTTGATCCTAAAAGTCGCAAAACATTGCGATTTTGCTTAGGGCGCTCAATGTCACCGTAGAGGAGGTCTGCGAGGGCCTTTTAGAAGGTAATTGTCAATCATGTTTGGAAAATAAGAGTGGCGTGTTCTGTCTGAATCTTGATGAATAGAAGAACAACATGGTAACTATTCCCATTTTGTTTACGATGGCCAAACTATTCTGAAGGTAATTGTCAATCATGTTTGCAAAATAAAGTTTGCATGTTTCTGTCTGAATCTTGATGAGTAGAAGAACAACATGGGAACTATCACTAATTTTACAATGGCCAATCTAAAATTTCTGAGGGTTGAATTTTGTTGTAACTGATAACACTTGCCTGTTTCACTTCCAAGTCTATGTTTGACCTTAAGTAGCAATTTTTCCAATTTAGAGATGGGCAATACAGAATCACCTTCCTTTGTTAGTGGATGGACAGAATCATGTAAATATGCTCAGTTCCCCCCCCCCACCCCCCCCCCCATGGCTTGTACCTGTTAATAAGATCCTTTCTTTATTACTATTTTTAAGCCGGTCAACATTTGAGCATCCACGGTCTGCTTTTAAGAAGCCCTTTGTGCTTTCTCTTCTTTTTCCGCCTGGTAAAGTCATCGGTCATTTCCCACAATAGTTTTCTTGGATTTGCACCTACCTTGCTCCTTTGTTGAAGGTTTCTTTGATCTTTGTTGAGAAGATAGTTTTTACTAATTTTTTGACTCTGTTAGTTTTATTTACGTTACATCATGATGCCCGCTTATGTCCGCGGTCGATTGATCCTGGCTAAGCGCGAGGGGGGAGAAGGACAGTTTAAGAGAGAAGATGACTTAGGGTGCAGGAGAGAGATGATGCTGTAGAGAGAGGGGGAGGAGAGAATGAAGGGGGAAGGAGGGACGAAGAGAGAAGGGAGAGGAAGAGAAGGCGAAGAGAAGGGAGGAGGGGGAAGGGGCAGACGTCGAGGAAGGGAGAAAGGGAGGAGGGGGGGGGGGGGGGGGGGGAGAGGGGGGGAGAGGGAGGAA
>JAGVVM010007873.1:0-20200 GCA_019149425.1 Psidium friedrichsthalianum | reverse complement strand
TCATGTAGTTATGGAGTTTGCCCACAAGGGATGCGCACTAGCTCGCATCCTTAAGCACCATCACGTGTATAGAGACAAGAGAAAATAAAATATGTTGGATAAACTACGAAAACGCCTCGTGAATCTCAGAAACTATATTTAGATTGAGAATAGGTAACAGCAACACGAATGTAAATTTAACCTATAAATCGAGAAAGGAATAACTGCCAAATGATACCGTTAATTACAAAAATACTCTTAAATTAAGGCGATTGCTAGGAAAAAAAAAAGCTTTTAAAAACCTTGTGGAGAACCGAAAACCTAGAATAAACACCCGAAGTCAAAGCGAGCGAGCAGATACGGAGAAAGCACACTCTATAAAAGATACTCGCTCTTTGATCTTCGAAGCTCACTTCATAGAGAATGTCAATAGCTCGTCCATCAAATTAACGAAAGAGAATTACGAAATAGAAAGATGGGGAGAGTGCAATCGAAATATGGAGGAGAGGGAGAGGGGGAGGGAGGGAAGAGAGAGCGCTCTCTCTCTCTCGGAACGCAGCTACGGGAGAGGGAAAAGAATGAGGCGACGTGCAGAAGAAACCCTAGGGAGGGAGTTCTCGTCTTGATCCATAACGCCACATTATTTTCCTCCCGTTTGATGATTAATATTTTGAAATTTAGACTCTTTCGAACAAAGAGCGCACTTTCGATAGAAAAATGAGATTGGAGGGGTTTCCGCTCACGTAAGCAGAGTTTAATAGCGAATTGTTTCTGCAAAGAACCATCCCATCTTCGCCGACGAGGAACACGAGATGTCGGAGGAAAGCAGGTCGAAAAAGGGAGAGGAGAGTCCCACGTTCAGAATGGAAACCTAGTATCTCTACATCATCAATTAAACGATGTCACCTAACAACGCTCGCGTGTATGAATTGAGTTTTCCTCACGCCTACAGTTCCTTTCTTCGCCAGGGAGCGCCAAACACCTCTTAAGACGGAATCCGTTGAAAGCCAGTCAGTCAATTAGGGTAGAGTTGGCCTTGTTTTACTTATGGTTTCGGCTCAGAAGCATCTATCTCCTAAAGCCCGAGAGGTGGTTTCGTTTATCAGCATGAGGCTTCCACGTCTACAACTAACGAACTACCCCATGTTTGATGTTCGATTCCTTAAGTGGCATTTTACCTCTTAACTAATGATGCCATGCGATGCCGTTGTCTTACGGGTTCGGATTCTTTAATCGACGTTCTTTCAGAGATTCGGAGGATGCCTCGGTAAGTTTTAACACCCACTCGTGGTTTTTTTAGGTCCTAGGAATTAGAGTGAGCACGGAACACTTACTTGTGACACGGAAGATAGATAATCACCTAACGACAATAAATGCCATCCAACAGTCATTTGTGTAAGATCTCCCTAACCACTCCAAAAGCTTAACCATGTCTGAATCAATTCACACGTGTTTCAGAAGAGCCGAATCTTCCACTATAAATATCAACCCCGACTTGTGCCCCGTAATTCATCAAAGCCAATCCACGCGAGGGCAGCTTCATCCCCCCGATTCTCCCCAAGCAGTCATGGCTTTCTGGTGCTTACTCTCTCGTCTTCCTCGCTCGCGATTCTTGCGATCACGAGCAGTGAAGTGGGCGAAGCTGCTCGTCCTCGTCGACTCCTGCAAGTTGCCGGCCGTGCCTACTGTTCCCGACCGTCCCGATCTTCGCTCCTCGTCACTCTCTGCAAGTGCCGGGCGTACCCGCTGTCCCAACCGTACCTACTGTCCCACCCGTCCCTACTGTCCACCCAAACCATTCTATACCCGGCACTCCAGGAGTGAATCTCCCTCCCCTGCATCCTTTTCCTTCCATTCCTTCATTCCTGCACGTCCCAAAATTCCTCTTGCGTTTCCTCCCCTGCCATCCATCCATTCCCCAGATCCCCCGGATTCCTACCCACCCTTCCTCGGACCCCCGCCTCCGAGTCAGTAAGTGACCGTTTCGATATCCACAGGACCAATAACAGCTACATCATCTGCCCTCTTATGCTATGTTTAGTCTATATGATTAAAGCGGGAGAACCAGAAATGGAGGAACAAAAGTTCAGTTGTTCAGTATGGTCATGGTGAGCATCTGTTATATTATATGATGTGTAGGAACGTTTGGATAGGACCAGTTCACCTCTTTATAATGGGAATCTGGCTGCAGATCCCATACTTATGTATGCATCATTTTCTATTGAATATGAGATGAATCATTCCTATTATTAGTTCTCATGGCTAACTTCTATCGCAAACATGCCGGAAACTATTGTCGTGTCTTTATCCGAAACGCGGTCGGAGGAAACCATTTTTGAGACAAGCAGTCGTAAAAACGCAGCTGCCGAAGCAATATCTTAAAGCCCTGTTCGTCAAGAAAGTGTGCTGTAACTTCCAGTGTACCAAATAGAAGACCGCAATCCTTTGCCACTATCGGGGGACATGATAGGAATCCTGTTACGTTTATGGTGTTTTTTGGGCGAGCGAGCAAAATCCTCTGCGACCTTTATCGTGTCAAAATTTCGTTATGGTGGGCCGAGCGCGGCCCAGAAGTTCATCTTTCTCCACAAGCGCTGCCGTTGGGCTTCCCGTTACTGCGCTGACAATCACGGGCCGGCTGAAACCCGTTAGCCCGACGGGTGACTGCCGGTGAAGCTGCAGTTCTGATCTTCATTACATTATCGTGCGGCAAATTAATTTAGAGTACGTTTATTTTATGAAAACATAAGATTTTAGAAAAAAAATTAGTCAAAAAAAAATTGGTTATATTGCTTAGACAAATCAGTCGAAGGGAAATGTCTTCATTATCGACAACGGTTTATGCCTAACTACTTTCGTTTCTCATTCATTTTATTTTCTTAGCGACATAAGCGATCAGTATATGCGTTTCAAATCATCTCTTTTTCAGCTAAACAAACGAACCCTTATGTTGTTTAAGGCTCATTTGAGATTAGACTAAGTCTCGAAAGCAAGTGAATCTAAGGAAACGGAACATGATCTATCTCATTCAGAAGAATGACCGCTTATACTTATCGGCACCCCCTCTTCATTGCTCGCCACACAAAGGATCAGCAAAAATGGAGGGGAAAAAAACAGTTTTTTCTTTTCTAAATTGATTTCGCATAAGAATACGAATATACACTACTTAACCTAAAAAAGCAGACAGAGAGGGGATAGCAGAAAACATATATATTTTTCTTTTTGGTGGAGGGGAAGGAGGGAGGAGCGTGACAAGATAGGGAAAAGATGGAGATGCCTTATTTGGAAATAGAGATGGCGATGTCACGCGGCAATCAACCCTGCAGATAGCCTACTGCTCTGGAAACTGGGAACACTTTCGAAACGCCAAGTAAATCCGAAAGAGATCATCCACCACCGCCGTCGCCGTCGTCCCTGGCATGGATTGGGGTGGGGGGGGGGGGGCCACGATGTCGTGGAAGGCTGGTTTTCCTTTTCTCGAGAATTGATCAGCAACCACCCTCCTCGACGTGAGGGTTAGAAAATGAAGCTCTCCGCCTTTTCCTTCTTCGTGGGACTTAACTATATCCTGCTTTGATGTGAAGTTTGGGAAGAAGCATCGGGTTCGGTTTGAATCTTAGGGCAGACGACAGTGATTGATCGGTCTTGGTTTCGGCGGGAGAGAAGCATTATCGAATCTCGGTTTGAGAAGCTGGAGAAGAAGACCACTTCACCATGCGGATCTGAGCTACAAATTCAGTGCTTATAGATGCTTCTTTTTTTTCTTTTTTCTTTCTTTTTTTTTTTTGGGTTTTGTATTGATGAATTGTTCTTATATAACAATATATGAAGAATTTCTGAAGAGTATTATTATAAGATACAAAGACGATATACACACACATATAATCGTAAATCTAACACACTGCACTTTATGCTAGAATATTTGTTCTGTTCTTTTGTTGGTGGAGAAAAGGATTAGTATAACTAGCTCATACACTTAGAATGATGCAATCGTTTGACCAAAAAAAAAAAACCGATGCAATTAATAGATTTGAGTTTTGTTCACGATAAAGGTGTCAAATGGGTGGGTTTGGTCAAGTTTGGTTTGATTCGAATATGGTCCAACCCATGTAACCCACTTCAGCCCATTTTCATGCACCATAAATTTAATGACTCATACCCGATCCAACTCATACACAGCTCTACCCGACCCAACCCAACCCGTGTTATTAAACATTTTTATACTAAACCAAATTATGAAATATTTTGTTTCTCATAATTTGTTTAAAAAAATTTGATATTGCTAAAACAACTTCATGCAATACAATTTTAGTGAATTTATTCTAATTTTTTAAAATTATTATTGTATATTTTAAAGTATTTCTACTTTATATTTTATTTTCCTTTTTTCCTGGCGGCGAGTGGTGGTGTGGGACGGTAGCGACCAGCGACATTTTACGTCTTTGAACAGCTTTGTATTTTTTTTAATTTTTCTTTCTTTCTTTTACTTATAAAAAATAAAATAAAAAATAAGTAGTACAGACTAATAAATATTACAAGTTAAGTTAATTGTAAATGGAACGGGTTTGTCTAGCTAAATGGGTTGAAGATAAATTTATTTACAACACCCATATAATTAGGCTTAAATTTATCTCCATTTACAACCCACTTATTGAAATTTGACTAACGCATATTTAACTCATTTTATTGAATATGGGTTCAAATATGAGTTTTCAGCCGACGTTGACGTCTCTAGTCCATGGTTAGTTCTTGCGACCCATGCGAAAATGGGCTTTTTCAGGGGTTCGGTTTCTAGTTCCTTGTGCTGAGCCGGATGGAGTTGGCAATACTCCTAATTCCTCTTTTGCTCTAATTTTGGCCAATTTTCATGGTTATTTTGTTATGCCTTTCTCTATTTTTGTGTTTACGTGGAGAAATCCCTAGGTGGTGATGGCGAAGGATTGCGAAAGACCTATATTCTGAATGCTACTTATTAAAGGCCAGAGAAAAATATTTCTGTAGGCGGAGAAAAATTAATAAATATTCGCTTGACCTTCATGAGTTTTTGTTTTCGTTTCTCTTCCTTCTTAGGATCCTCCAACTCGGAGAAGGGGGATAATAGAAGGCGTGGCATCAGAGGAATAAAACTTCATTGAAGTTTAAAGAAACGAAAAAAAAAAAAAAAAAAACACTTGGCTCTCGGGTTGACCCTGAATTCAGTCAGCCCAATTGGGGCGGTTCGAAATGTAATAACTAATAAGGTAGGTTCTAGATTTCATAAATTGAAAATCGATCTTGATCGAATGAATTTTAGATTTTATGATGAAAATGGAAACATCTTGAATCAATAACCCCTAAAGCATGATGGTGGGCCACGAATGGCTCAAAAGTTGATTTTCCCCCACGCACTTTACTGCTTTAACCATCATGGGCCAGGATCAAACTTTATTAACTTGACCGGTCAAAGCTGTGCTCCTCGAATTTCAAAGACCCGAGAAGGCCACCCGAACCGAAGAGAAGAAAAAATAGAAATAAATCGAATTTGTTTTCTTTTTCTTGCGAAGCAGCAGCAACGTGGTCCGAAATCTAAATGATAAGACTAAAAGTTCAATTTATTTTATGAAAAATAAATAATTTAAATTTTTTTTAAGATAAACACTTCGATCGCTCAAATAATTGAATAAAATGTTTTTTATCGTCGTATAAATGTTTAGATATAAATTATTATATATACTGACTAATCATTTCAGCGATATAAGCGATCATATTAAGAAAAATTACTTTCCAAATTATTCATTTTTCGCGAAACAAATAGAACCTAACATAATATCGCAAAAAAATTTAAATTTTGTCAATCGTGGTACTTGTATACCGAAATTTTATTGCCTCACCACGAACCTTCAGTTACATGTGCTGGGACACAAATGCTTCAAATTTATGTTGGCGCGGCAAAAAGATCCTGAATTTGTATTCACATCAATATAGGTTTGAATAATTGGTAAGCGCAAAAAATAAATTTGAGGTCGATCCAATAGGTGTCGCTCAGCGGACGAAATTTACGATTTTTTTTTTTGCAATACACAGAGGGTGTGCATGTCGCGTTGTTAAGAAGAGTTTGGACGTTTTGGCCTTACATTAAATGTTGCGCGTATGGTTGTCACAGTACGTATAATTTAAGATTTCTGGCGATGATGAAATTAATTAACCAGGATGACTCCTTGGCCCCTTTTTAAAAGAATGGTCACGGTAGTATCCACTCTAATATCTTCTCAATTTGGTTACCGTGGCATGGTATTATTCCCTCTTACATCTTTGTAATGGGCTTTCGAAAGTATATTTTCTTTCCATGTGAAGATCGAAGACGATCCGCAATTTAAACGTGTTATTTCTTTCGACTGTCCTTTTTCGCTGGATTAGTCAATTTCCCCTTTACTTCCCTTTACTTCCTTCTCCATTTCTTCGTGATGTACTTGCCAAACACGGACGGACGTGCGGGGGGGGGGGGGGGGGGGGGGAGGGGCCTTTCGAGCCCAGGGCAGCACGCAAGCTGTGCATCTCTTGTTCTCATTCTTTGAAATGATAATTTTAAATAAGGACTCGAAATATCTTTATATTTTTTAATAAAATAGTGAAGCGAATTTATTTTAAATAAAAAATTGAAGTGCTCTTATTATTTCAAATAAAAGATTGAAGTGAATATTATTTTAAATAAAGTATTGAAGTAGCCATATCGGTCTAAAAAAAGGCCTCGTGCATTTTCGTCATTTATTTTTTTCTATTATTTATTCATTTTTTTTCTAAAAAAATTTAAAAAATTAAACACAATCGGGAGCTGCCTCCTACCTATGGACGTTGCCCCACCTCGGGTGGCGACAATGATTGTTGGGGTCGTTCTCGTTAGTACCTCGGTAAGGATCGACGATCTTGCCGACTAGAGGCTAGGCCTCGCCTCAGCTAGGAGAGGGTCGTCGGCCCTTGCCCAATCCAAAAGAGGGTCGTGGCTCTGGTGAGGGGTTCTCGCCTCTAGTTGATGGGGTTGACACTGCCCCCATCGACAGTGGGGTTGCAAAAACAGGCAGAGGAAGCCCCATGCCTATGTTTCCTTCCTTTTTTTTTTTTTTTGTAGCCTTCAGTTTTTTTAATTTAATTTAATGAAAAATAAAATGAAAATTGTATTTTGATCAAAATATCCTTAATCAACCAGAATATTTAGTTGGCCATCAAGGTGAAACCCTTATTTAAAATAGTCACGATCGCTTTTGGTTCTTATTTAAAGTAATGAAGACCTTTCATGTCTTTATTTGAAGGAAAAATCACTTCAAGATTTTTATTTGGAACTTTTCCTCTCCGGAGGAGAATGTAACACGAGATCTTGTTCCAAAACACGATCGCTCGTTCGATCGAATCCCAGCCAGCTGTTTGGTCGTATACAAACAAAACATGATTGAAACCCGGAAAGTTCCAAATACGTCAAGTACAAACCGCAGGCACAATGAATGGAGGGGGTGAGCTCAGCTCTCCCTCGAACCCTCTCTCTGACCCGTGCACGTTTCGGAAATCTCAGTCTGAACACCCAAGGACCAAAAAGAAGAAGGAAAGAGAAGAAAATTTTGACAATTCGAAGCTCATCGGCGTCTAACTCGAGAAATTTATCCTGGAAACGGACGCATCTTGAGCAGCCAAATCGAAGGTTTATTTTCCAGCAAGATACAGAGAGAGTATGTGGTCGTATAGCCACTCGTCTGCGGAGCTTCGTATGGTTGGCGCGTAGATCGGCGTTATCCTTCTGAGATAATGAGTAGTCAACGATTCGTCCTTTCATTTTCGCCATCCCAATTGAAAGATGAAGGAGGGGGCCTTGGTGTCTGTTTCCGCTGTCGCTGCAAAACCTAGCGTATCTTGGATTCTGTCTCCCATGGCTGGCCTTCTCCGACAAACGAAGTCGACACTATAATCGCACAGCGTCAGAGAAGAAGGGTTAATGAGGGGTTTTGGTTAACGGATCGAGCTCTTTTAGTTCGTTCATGGGGGTGTCGTTTCGTCCCGGAAGAGTTTTAAATTTCGCGATCCCCGCGCCGATGATAGGAGCGAGCTTTGCAAAGTCTTGGAGCTGGTTTGTCTTTATCCCGTACAAGATCAGAGCGATAAGGACAGGAACCGAGACATTTTATCTATAAGCCGCGACCACTTTGCATTTTCAATTCAGTCAAAAGGAGTTCGCGGTCGCCAAGTTCCAACAAGGTTGCCAACCTCGCACTGCAAGTGCATGCGGCCCGTGATTCAAGAACATATTCGTATTATATTATGGATGTATTTTTGTTATTCATTACCCAAATCCATCAACTGTAAAGACAAGAAGAAAAAGATCCGGGGCAGGGATGTGATCGCCCAATCCAGCCTTGCAGGGCAGGCTATTAATTACGACTTTATTGAAGAAGAAGAAGAAAGAAGAAGTAAAAAGGTGGATTGGAGGAGACACTCCATGTCCAGGATCCAGGTGACTGCTGTAACTCGGTGCTGCTAGTCAACCACGGTAATTAATGTTCCCTGCTGGCGATCCGCCTGCCTACATATGAAGTTGGGTAGGTTTCAAAAACGAAAAAAAGATAGGCGTCGCGCTAATGATGCTCGACATCACAACGGCTCACGGGTAGAGCACAGACATGTAGAAGGCGGCGGCGGGGGCGGCTGCTCCGGCGGGGGGCGAACCGTGCGACTCGCAACAGGTGGGGCGGAGTTGGTTACGAGGGGTATTCATGTTCGTGGCACGCGAAAAACCGAATGACTGGTGGAAAGCGACTCTCCCCTTAGAATGCGCGAGGACATCCGAGCTTTTTACTCTTCGCTGGACTTCCGAATTGGGAGCCGATGGAACCACCTTGCCACGGGGGCCATTTTCAGTTTGCATATGTTATCGTGGTCGGCTAATGGATTTCACTTATCGCCCCCCCAAAAAAAAAGGAAAAAAAATGGGTGGTGCGAGATTAATAAGAAAGTAAAGGGGTAGACCATTAAATCCCAATTTGCGAAAGGAGTGAGTCTGGATCGGCAACGGCCGAGCCCGGAAAGACCGGGTGGGGGGAAGCGAGGATAGATACTATGCTACTACTATTAGCATTGCGGATACCAAATGTTCCCAAGAGAGGCCAGCCGGGCGAGAGAGAGAGACCCTGCTCAAAACCCAAACGACACAACGAGACAAAACACTTGGCCCATTTCTTTTCTCGAATTATCGGGTCATTTTTTTTTTTAAAAACAAAAAGAGAAAGAAAGAAAGAAGAGAGGAGGAGGAGGGGACCTGCCCTACCCGTGCCTACTCTACTAACGCTGCAAAAGATTCTTTTGTTGGGCTGGGGAGCTGCTGCTCGGCTTTAGCGCCCCCCCCCCCCAAACGTCAAATCAAAAGTCGAGATCTCCGCCTCGCTTTCCCCCATTTCATGTTTATTTTTTTTTATTTTATTTTAACCTAATATCCAATAGTAATAGAAAAAGAAATCTTTGTTTTTGACAGAGACTTCACGACAACGACGATCGAATTTCGTCGCATCTTCTTTTTGTTTCCCCCCATCTCCCTTCATATTTTTAATCCAGCCCAGCTGTCTCTTCTCTTCCACATGGGTCTTCTCATATCTATCCCCCTCTCCCCCTCTTTTTACTATAAGAGTATCATTTCCTTATTCCACTCCACCCGGTTTGGTCGGATCTGCACCCACGCCATTTCATCTCTCTCGAGAAGAACGAAAGCTAAGTCTAGATGCTACAACACCGAGACGGCTTACGCTCCACTTCTTGGTCATCACCACCCCACCTACACCAACCATGGCCGCGTTAATATATATATATATATACACTAGTCCTGAAGCTAATTTTATTACGAGGGGGGAAAACACATCCTAGGAAAGTAAAGCAAAACCAAAGGAAAGGAAAGTTAGAAAGGGATGGTCGCCAAATCAGCGAGAGATTGATCCGAAATGCACCAACCAAAAGGAGAGAGAAAGCAAGATGGTTCCCCACCCAATACAAGAGAATTTTTAGCAAAAGCTTAAACGGGTAGGGTACATACAGATCTTTAACCAAGACGGGCTCGGTGTAAATGTTGAAGATCTTAATGAACAGAAGAAACAGAGCAGACACACAACAGTCGCGCACGCATATCTCAAAAACACGAAAGGAGAAGAGAGCGAAATAAGTTCCCCCCCCCCCCCCCCCCCACAAAAACAAAAAAAGTCCAATTATGGTTCCCATTCTCATCACCCTCCTACCGACCAAAACAAAATGCCAATTGGTGGTGAGAGTTCATCCGTCCACGAATAAACAGTAATAATACTATTAAACACGCACGCAGTTCCTCGAAACAGTAGTAACGTGCACAAAAGATTTTTTAGAAAAATTGATACAGCCCACACATCTGGCGACTCTGAGACGTTTGTCTCTCAGTCTCTTTTCACTTTTTAGCATTCTTTCTTTCTTCTCCTCTCTCTCCGTGCGACCAGACACCCAACGCCCGCCCTCTGTGTCTCTCCATCAGAGCTCCCCCTCTTAATCTTTTTTTCTTTTTTAATTCATTCCCGCTCCATGACAAAACGTCTCTCACGTTACCATTGTTATTCTCGTTACTTTTTACCCTCCCTTTCCGTGCATTGATATTGGAAAAAAGGAAAAAGAAAAAAGGGGAGAGAACTGGTCACGGAAAAATAACAAATTTCACAGTCTTATTCATCTTTCAGGACAATAATTTTCCCGGAATATCTTTGTCCCGAGCATCAAAAGTTAGCTCCCAAAAAACCCTCCTCCCCCACTCCTAAAAATCCTCCCCCGCTACCTAGGGTTAGCACAAAAACGAAAGAGACCCACCTAAAGGAAATGCTGAAAAATCCAACTCCAACAACACCAACTAGTGATTAACTTCCCTATGTACACAGACGGCTCTAAATCTGCGAGTCATTGAGAAAGAAAAGCAAATTTAATCGCCCCAAACCAGGCGGCCTTTTAAATTTATAAACCCGAAGCAAGGATGCTTCAACAGGCGGACAAATCTCCTGAGAAATGCCCACAACAATGCCGTCGCATTACTAACCGGAGATGGATATAGAGAGAGATTTCACTGACTCCGTTCGCTCCGGTTCTTGCCGTTACTCTGCTGGTTCCTTCCGCCCGAAGATGCTTTCCCATTGTTGCCCTCTCTCTTCTGCTGCGAATAAGATGATGAAGAAGACGAGGAGGATGAGAACAACTGACCCAACCCGAACACAGACCCCGCCTTAATCGAACTGATTGGGACGTTGAGGACCGGACTGACCCTAACACCCGCCGAATACGACCTCTCCACGCCTCTGTACTTGAATCTCGGCCCACCGTAACTGCTCGGGCTGCTCGAGCTCCTCTCCAGACTGTGAAACACCACCTTCCCCGACGCGTTCAGCCTCGGGCTGTCCACCGTCACTCTGTTCGTCAAGCCACCCAATGGCTCTTCCGTGGATCTCCGCATCGGGCTCCTCTCCGCCCTGCCCGCCGCCGGATGGTGATCCGTCGACGCCTTCGGATTGTCCGGTCTCGGCTTCACGAGTCTCATCCTAGGGACATTCATCGCTGCCACGGTATTACCGTTCTTGTGGAGTAAGTTAGGGTTAGGTTGTCAGAATCCAGCGAGAGGGCGGTGGAGGTCCTCGAGCTCGTGACTGGAGGAAGACGAAGAGGACAGCGAGTGACGCGAAAGAGATCGAGACGGACTCGCCGTCGGAGGATTCTCTGAGCAGCGGGAGGCTCAGATTTGAGGCATCGGAGGTCGATTTCGAGCTTGCGGTGGAGAAAATGCATCACCGATTTGGGACGTAGATTGGGGTGTTCTTCTGAGTCGAATCAGCGCGCTTAGGGTTCTGGTTCTGGTACAGCTTCTTGAGGCAGAGGAGCTCCCTTCCAGCGGCTGGAGTTCATCTTGATCCTCCGGCTGCGCTCGCAGTTGTTCTCCGGCGACCGGAGGCTCGCCGCAGGGGGCGCTTCCAGCGACGGCTTCGCGGCGGAGAGCTGGAGCGCGGACGATTTTCCCGTCGGAGAAGAGTTCGTCGGCCGGGAGCATAGCGACGGGATCTTTTGAGGCAGAACTCGAAGTCTCCGGGGGCGGAAGGCTCGGGCCCCCCCCGGTGGATCCGCCGCGGGACGAGGTGGCGAGGCGATCGGCTTGGGGAGGGGTCGCCGTCGGGGAAGTCACGGCTGAAAGAGGTGCGGGGGCTGAGCCATCCGTACGCCGGTGGGAAGGAGTCCGGCGAAATCCCCGGGGTGTTAACGCAAGCTGACGCCATCAACGTGGGCTCATGCAGAGCGAGAGACTGAGCACGAAGCAGTGGCGAGGACAATGAGTAGCGTAGCGTACTCGAATGCAACGTCAAGCGAAGTGCACCAGAACAATCCAAAACAGAGAGAGAGGAGAGAGAGAGAGAGTAGGGCTTTCGATCGTGGTGGGAGTTTGGAGGCCTTTTTAGGAAGGAAAAGAGAACGGTGCGAGGCAGGGAGAGGGGCAAAAGTGGAAATCCGGACTGAGCGCCAAATAAATAACAGGAGGGAGATTCAGAAGGGCCATGTGGTCTCGAATTTGGACTCTGAGTTGTCAGTTTCACATGAATACCCGTTTCTTTCTTCTGAGGGCCAAATTCCGAGGGCCAAGCCATATTTGCCAAGGAGTAACTGGGCCAGTATTGCTATTTATGAACACTTTCCCCGAAGCTGAAATTCTTGCGGGTGGATCGTTTTTCTTCGCACACACTCTGGCATTCTTGTGGCTTTTTTATTGCTTAAGGGTCTGTTTGGTAACGTTTCTGGTTCTAAAAAAGTGATTCTGATTAAAAATACTTTTTTTGATTTCTGTTTTAGAGAATTAGAATGCGTTTTGGTAACTCTAAAATTTTTGATTTTTTGTCCAAAAGTAATCCTAAAAAATTGATCCTAAAAAAGTGTCGTGAGAAGAGGCTGAGAAGTCTTGAAAAGTGATCCAAAAAAGTGTTCTTTTTTTGAGAAACAACTTTTTTGTTTCTGATTTTTAAAAGTGTTCCCAAGAGCAGAATCAGAAACAAAATTATTTGTTACCAAACATGTTTCTGATCTTTTTTTTTTTTTTTTCCGGAAACAGAAACAGAGAAAACGTTACCAAAGTCTATAACATCGAGTGAAGCACCTAAAGTTCTCTTTGGTGATATAATTATTAGCCAATCCACTGAAAAAACTGAAAATTTATCAGAATTCAAAGGAATAAGATGGGATATGTATCTAAGGTTGCCATAATTAATTTATAGCAAATGTAGCTCGCTATTGATAGAGAGAAAACGATCTGCTGTCCGCAATCGAAACCTACTCGTAGTTTTCACATAAATTAATCATTTGGATTGCACTCATCAAGCCAATCCTTGTGAGGGAGAGTAGAAGCATATAAGAGGCATTCCGCGCCGTACTATAAGGAGTTAAGTTTTTGGAGTTAGATGGTTGCTCATGTATATGATATAGCTTGATAGGATGAAGGAACGCTTGTGTAGGCTAGAAGCCTAGGACTAGAAGTATGAGAAAACGACTCGCGAGGTCTTCTCCTCTTATGATGCCAGAGGCCATGCCAAGCTTCCGGTGGCTCACTCGATCATGGATCAGTTAAAGCTAAATCCGACCTCAGAAGCATGACATCCTCAGGCCAAAACGACCAAGTGAATTAGTGTGATCGATGCAACCCATGATACAAATACTACACAAAACCACGGTTACGTTGCCACAGCACCCGAGGCATCAAATTCAGTGGGTACATACAAGTACGACAGTACAATTGCTGCTGCTGCTGAAGCGCAACAGTGCTCTGTCAAAAGAGCTTGCTGTGTTCATGGCAAATACAATTGAGGGCCCATGGGCAATTGAAGTTTCACTACTAAAAGTACAAATAACTTGGATGTCTCGGCCTACTGAGACCAACGCACTGGTGTTGTACACGAGAACGTGCTCCTCCACAAGAATCCCAAGCAGGGTCACAGCCCATTATGGCCAATCCAGTGCTCCCTGTCACACGCCCACACGCCATTCAAGTATGCTCAGCAAGTAGCTAGAGATTTCTATCATGGGATTGTGGATTTCTTCACAAGTTAGAGGAGTATTCTGAGAAGGAAAAGACTTTGGGCCAAGACAAGAACATACCACCAACATAGACATCACCAGTTGGAGACCACTCCTCTGGTGAGTAGATGGGACTGAGTACGTGAGAAAAAAGACTATTCAGTTAGGCAATAAAAAGGAGAAAAAAAGGGTACAGTTATCCATTTCTCACCAAACTATGGATTGCAGGAGGAAAGGAGATGTCTGTATAACATAGATGAAGCAAATACTGTCTATGAGATTGCTGATTTTTGTATACCTGTACCCATCGACGTTGGCGCCGTACTTGTCAACGAATTGGTAAACACCCTTTCCCTGGAGTATATTTCTCATTTCAGATGCTGACAGATATAGATGATAGATCAAGCTTTAAGTATATCAGCCTTCGCAGTCTAGCAACAAGCTACTCTTAACCGCACTCTAGTATTTCAGAAAGCAATGCAACAACACAAAACCTTGGATTCTAAATCAATCGAAAAACATCAGGCGAGGGATTCCTCGGTCATCCGACACGAAATCTGTTGTCAAGTTAAAAACTTCCGAACTAGGATTTTGTTTTTCGATAAATTCTCCGCCACCGTTGCTCAATGACGGTTTCTCAGAACAAGTTTTCGAGAATTATCACTGGACGAGCAACCGTCAATTATGGCGATATAGTCAAAAGAAAGAGAAGGAAATAAGGAAATGATTCACGGGAACGGCGGACCAACCTTAGGCTTCCTCCCAGAAGCATCCAACCCATCTTCAGCTTCATTCCTCCACCGGTTTCCTGCAAATATCATCCATGCCCCACAACTGTGTCATACGCTAACTAATGAACAGCATCCTAGAAGCAACTCAGACAGTACTCTCACTGGAGACAAATTTGTTCAGCGAACAAAAATCCTCAATGTCATTTCGAATTGCATGTTTACTTCATATCCGTCATTCATGCCTACTATCAACAACAGATTGGCGACCACCAAATTACGACATACGTCACTTACATGGAGCATATACGACACGACAATCACACCTCCGCAAGATGTTCACAGGTTGGAAAAAGAAAGGAGAGGTTATCGACTACATGGGATGCTTTCTCGCGACGTACACTTGGTCGCGCTTGTACATGGGGAAAAGATGGGGGGACAGAGTCGAGTACCGTAGGCGTGTTGGTCTTGATCTTCTTGCCACCGCTGGCCTCGACTCTGAAGGAAGAGGAGGTCCTCGCAAAGAGAAGGAAGCCCTCTCGCTCCCGACGACCTCTCCGCCGTGAATGGAGCTGGTTTCAGGCTCACTGATGCCATCACTGAAGCCGCCATTTTCCCTTCTTCTCTGCCTTCTCCTTCTTTCTTTCTCCTTCCCCCTCACTTCAACCAGTATATGTCCACACGCGCCCTCGCAGATAATAGTTTTGGGACCGGGTGAATCAGAGCATTACACGTGGCACTGGTCGTCGTGTGGCTGGAATTGAGATAACAGAGGGAGGGGTTTATCAAACATGCGAGCTCTTCCATCCAGTTCTTCTATGGCTATTTTCTCCCGAACAGGTGGCATCATGCTTGGGGACTATAGGTCATGTGCCCGCACACATCCCCGACACGCACCGAAAAACGAATTGTATTATCAGTTCTTTCTTACTAGAAATTCTTTTTATCATTTTTCTGGTAGGAAAATTAAGAATTTTCATCTAAATTTAAACAGAAATTTCAAGGACGAATCCGTGGTTTGTGAAGACGTGGAGCAATTAGCAAAATCCAGACGAGGAACAATAAGGGTCGATGCAGA
The DNA here is from genome assembly GCA_019149425.1 of Psidium friedrichsthalianum. Lineage (NCBI taxonomy): Eukaryota > Viridiplantae > Streptophyta > Magnoliopsida > Myrtales > Myrtaceae > Psidium > Psidium friedrichsthalianum. Next base: position 4,354 of record JAGVVM010007873.1, on the reverse strand, counting down.
TTGCAATCCGACAATGCCTACGTAATTGCAGTACAACGATATTGAACTCCCATTGAAGTAGCTCCTTTGATTGGCAATTACACCGGGAAAAAAAAAAAGGGGGGAAACTATGGTAATAGACGCAAAGATGCGTACAAAATGCGTTCTTTAATTTCTGTCGATCGTTGTAAATCGTCCCGACCAGACACAGATCATGCCCACTCGACATGCTACTTTTGTGGCTGCACCAACTATGCTGCCCACATTAAGGTGGCACAATTGCTACAAGCAGCTAAACATTTCGGTTCAGCTTGGAAGCTGCTGCCATGCCGCTGATTATGGCGCCCTCGACCATCTGGACTAACACAGAAATCTCCAATATGGCGAGCCTCCGTTTCTTATCCCATAGGCACTTCTCTTCCGCAGCCACACTTGTTAATGGAAATGCATCCCCTACAAGAGAAAGAAACCATCTTTAAGTTAGGAAGCAAACAAAAGACTTCATATTTCAGGGCCAATACATACAGAGAACGGATTGGATTAAAGCGGTCAAAACGACCTGATGAAGGCTGCCACAAGCACCACAACGCGAACGCAGGAAAGAGGACCTGATGAACAAATTCCAACATGATTTGACATACGCAGCTAAACACTAAACTGAATTTGTCTAAAGTCACCTTCCAATGAGCGTTTCACTGTTTTTGGAACTCCTAAGGCATTCAAAAGCCAGCGATCAGAAGTTTGGAGGATTATGCATACTGGCGAGTGCCTCTTTGAGGTGCACTTTCACCATAAAGTCATTATACTATCTAAGATTTTCTGACAAGCACATGTACATCAGAAGCTTCATCCTGAAAAGCATTTTCAGTCCCTCCCATGTATAGTTGTCACCAAGATTAGGAACATAATCTTTACATGAGAATTATACCATCCTTGGTGAATGATGTACATCGGTGCATCATGTTTCATCAAGTATGGCATAGATTGAAAGACTTTTAAAAATCGCGTCATAACCGGGAACTCCATAAAACAGATTGAAGTTTGCGACTATCAGAAGCAATCTTTTAGCATCACCTAAAAAAATTAATGGGCATGGGATGCCAAAAGTTGGTTGCACGCCACATTGAAAGAGCTATCCTCACTATGGAGGCAACATATTTTCAAGCAAGGCATTATTACAATCATTGTCACAAAGATATTGTGTGTCAAACAAGTTTTCTTCCATTTTTGAGAAGTATAATCAGATCTATTGAAAATTTGGCCATGGAGGATTTCAATCATCCGAGAGAGAAATACGGATTATAGTCAAATGCCACATGCTTATTATACCAGACAATGCCAAGTGCCCATTGAAAGAAAAATTCTTTAACATTTGGAGCTGACATGGCGCCAAAAAATCGATAACAACACCTTTTAGAGAAAAACAGTTTTCTCATTTCATGTCTATAGGACAAATACTTGAATCAAGGAGCACTGGCAGAGTATCAACTGCAAACACATAAGTAGAAGCTATTTATAACAGAGTAAAACTCATAAACTTTCTAGCCTTCGGTTGATTAAGTTAGTAAATAATGTGCTATACCATCTCCAGTGTCACCATATATTAGATAAACATCGAAACACATGTCGTGTTGGTGAGGCTAAAAGTGATGCACTTCCATCCATCATGTTAGTAGGAGTGGTCTTCATGGTGTTGCATATCAGGCAGCTAGCGCTTCCCTTAGCATTCACAGTCCGACATTTATCATGATATGAAATAAGAACAAGTACTAGAGAGTCTACGGATGATACTTACCACCTATGAGCTTTCTTAAAGAGAGGCTGAGGTACATTCAGTCCCATGTTCTGCAGTTCTCTAACAGTTCTTCGGCTACCTTCGTCAATATTGCATCCGAAGGTTTTCATGAGTCCAGTTTTTGCAATTACTGTCTCTGCGTACTCCACATTGAATGCAGTACCCATCTTTCACTAGGGTGGAAAAGCAAAAGTTTTAAGAATATACATCATGAATCAAACTAAAATTTAATAGACATGTAAGAATGCAAAGAAGAAGAACCTAGCAGTAGATCGCCCAGGCTTGGAGCTGGAACAATGAACCCCGCTTAAGACTTTGGAGTTTCTGATTGCAAAACCCTTAAAAGGTATCTGAAATATTTTCATCATGCACCACGGCCAACCGTGTAAACTTCACAATATCCTCATGAAAGGAAGCGTGATGAAGCCCTCCCCATGAATGGGTTATAGGAAAAACAGAAGGTAAATGTTATGGAAATAAGGCAAGATTTATCTGTTGAAAGATCAACAAAACTTCCATCAGATGTCAAATGCCTATAAATAATCTAAGTTCTTACCCAAGACAGAGGCTCTGGAATGCTAGCATAACTGCAAAACATGGACTAACTGAATATCTTGCACCTTGTTTCCTCAAAATCAGGAGCTAAATTCAAGTCTGCAAAGAGGTCAAACTACAGAATTACCACTTCTATTATTATTGATTGCACCGTCTAACCTAACGCCCTTATGGTTCATTAGAAACAGAAAAAATCTCTACATTACTATACCATCCTCAGTAAATCAGTAAAAATCTTTGTTTTTGCTGTGAAATTTTAAGGAGGCAAGGCTAAGTGTGTGAAAAATAGGCCACTGACGGTAAATTCCTGGAAGATTCCCGTTCGTAAGCTAATAGTTCACAGAGGTAATCCCAGAAAGCACATATTGGAGAATGGTTCATGACACAAACTCAACAAGAGTCTAAAAGTACTAGAACGCTCAGAGTAGGCCAGAATGCACCCAGAAGATCTTTCATAGGGACTCAACTCTAAACAACTTAAAAGTGTTATGGAAGTTCAGGCACTCGAAGCCAGAGAGAATCAGGAAATGAACACTTCTCTCACTTCCCTAATGATTATACTCTTGAGATGAAAAGAAAATTGACAGGTAGAGGCATATCAGCTGTGCTGCCAGCCTATGCTGAAAATAAACTTCCAATGACGCTCAGCCCTATCTGATTCTGCCACCCAACATGATGCTCATCACAATAGTCATACAGCAATAGTCATACAGAATATTTTTCCTTCTTCTTTTTGGGAAAGAAGGGGGGGGGGGGGGGGGGTTTGGTTTGTTGGGGTGTGCAAGGACAGCTATAGGCCAAGTCCTTCTTTATATTAGGATGACAAAGTTCAAATAAGAACCGTCCCACCTAAAGGAGGTGGTCTTCCTGTCACCTTGTAAGCCTCGAAGAAACAATGTTTTTATACTGATGCAACCACTCCCGCAAAATGCCCAGGGTTTTGTCCATCTGAACTGGTCAATCTCCACGCATTTTCTTCTTCCAACCAGTCCACCCTCCCAAACACCAACCCGAACTTGCTCTCCACACCTGAAGAAACGCGCAGAGCGAGAAAAGGCATTTTTTGAGCATGATGCTCAACCGCATAAAATTATCTGAAGAAAAGGACAGATGAATCAGAAAGTACCCAGCTGATGGCATAATGCTCTACAGATAGAATTCATTCAGGAACCACCACGTATCTTTTATTGGATCCTTCCTACAAAATTTGAGACCGAACTAACTATGCCAGGAGAATGGCAAGAAAGGGTCATATCAGTGTGCGGGACATCACCGGCACTATGCTTGAATCAATACGAGAGCTAGATTACGAGAACAATGAGCATACGGCCTCTCACCACCCAATAGGTATAGTTACTATTAGTCCATATCCATCAGTATTCCATAATGTATCGACTCAGTTACAAACCCTGCTCTATGTCGGTGAATGTTTTGGTGATGCCATCAAAAGAACCAAACTTCTCCTTCCACTCAGCAATAGGCCTCTCGATTCCCCATTCACAAACTAGTCGGAAGGCTTCGGAACAGTTGCTTATGCTAAAGGAAGGAGCGCCATGGTCGAACAAATCTCTTTTCCCATCGCCGGTAGTTTCTCTGTTCCAATCATCAAAATCGGCAAAAAAAAAAAAAAAACAGCAGCTCATGATTTGGTTGAAACAGAACATAATGATCATCTCAATCGAGGATTCCAAATCGACCGTCGTGTGATTTCCAAAGTAGCACAGACAGAGCTTTTAAACACTCAAAAAACAGCTTAAAACACCGCTACGTGCTTGTGCTTCCATTCACACGTTCTCGATAGCAATTGCAATGCAGATGCTAGTTCATGATGGCCGTACATCCTGAAACACGCACAAGAACCTAACCATTCGCGTGAGGACATGCGACCGGCGGGAGCCTGGGGGTCGGGCTGAGTCGAACACGCGTGAACAACATTCCGGTCATTGGCGTTGTGGATATGCACATACTGCGACCCGAGCTGGCGCCCAAAAATTCGTTGCATGAGGAGACTTCAAATTGAGGGGG
>JAGVVM010007872.1:0-21940 GCA_019149425.1 Psidium friedrichsthalianum | reverse complement strand
GGCCTATACACGCATGACAACATTTTTGGGTAGAATTTCTACTTCTAGAATACTTTTGTAAACATAAATTCGGTTGGTTTCGTAACTCATTTTCTTATTTCTGAGCATTGTTTTTTTTTTTTTTTGCTCTAAAGTAGATTTTGGGTTACTTGGAAAGAGTAAAAAAAAATTAACTTCTCTCCAAATGTAAAAAAGAAAACTTCCGACCATAAGTTAATTTCTAGCAGCAAAGTATTTGTCCGTATGCCCTATATCTCCCAATTCATATAACATAAAAGAAGTACATCCTTGTCCACCATCCAGCAGATGTCGACTCTCGTGGCCGTGGACTCGTGAATAATTCCACGATTTTTTTTTTTTGTGTGGTTGTGTCCGAGATAATGATATCATTTCATCGTATTGTGGACTAATTAAAACGTCATAGATTGCTGTATGGCATTGGTCGTCAAAACGAGCACATTTATGATCGGTAGTGTTTTTGATCCGTGACACCAAACATTAATTCACAACAACAAGTACACTTTTAATAGACTATCATATTAGAAATAATGTATTCTAACTTCATAACTAAGCCTCGCAATCCCAAGGGGTGGCTGGTCAGTGGTGACAATATTGGTTTTCTTGGATCGATTTTAACTCTTGTCTAATAAACAACCTTTAACTTTAAGTGCACTCTTCAATTCTCTCCTTAAAATTTTTTTGTTCATAAAAAACCCAACTTTAGGTTCATGTTTAAAAAATATTTTTTTTTTGCCCATTCTAACCCAAATTTTTTTTTTGTCTTATAAACAACCCTCTACTTTAGGTAAACTTATTGTTTGTCTCATAAAAAAAAAAGAATCGGCTTTAGGTCTAGTTTCAGTTTTACTCTATTTGGTTTCCTCATAAAATATCACAACTTTTAATTGAGTCATAATCTTCCTCCATTATCCTTTGTCAAAATCGGATCCGGGAGAGGGAGTTCTGGATTTCTATTTTGCCTTCACACGTGGACGATATTAGAGGAAGCGCCCACCAGATCCTGATTGAACGAAAATATAACCTTAATTAAGCATGTTTGGTCCATGGAGAAGAGATCAAGTCTCCCAAAATTTACTTATTCTCCACATAAGATTTAAAAAATTGCTGATGCATGTAACCTATTGTTTTTTACCTTTTTAAAGTAAATATACGATCTGACAGAAAAAAGACGAAGAAGAAGAAGAAGCAAATGTACGATTTATATGGAATACATTTCAAGAAATAGATAATGTTGGTAGGTCAATATTTGGATACGACGACCAAAATTCTCTTAACAATAATAATAGTTCTAGCCACCAACCATTTCGAAACTACATACATAATGTTGGCAAAATGGCAATGGAATGTACCCAGAGAGAATTACCGGAGAAGTCATAAAACTTATTACATTTGTGTCTGCAATTCAATCATAAACTATTTTTTTTTCTAATTGAGTATTAAACCTTTTGCATTGGTGTCAATTCAGTCTCTATTACCTAATTATTGGCCAAAAATATTTGACATGATATTATATACCGGCGCCTGACGAGGCAAATATTAACCATATTTAAATAATTTTCAAATATATTATTTTTTTTCCTTTTATTTCTCTTTTATTTCTTCCCTTAGTTCCTTCCTCCAATCAGTTGCTCGATGCGAACAACCAAAGGTGAGGGTCGGCTAGGCCTAACCTTGCCTTGCTGGGTGAGGTCGTGCCTCGTTAGATCTATTGAGGTCAGCCTCGCCATGGCTGGGCTAAGGCTTGGCCTCCCTAGCAATGGTGAGGTTGCGCCTCTCTAGGGGAGGAAGGGGTTGCCCTTCCTAGCAGCCAGCGGGGCGAGCTTTGCCAAAGGCCGGCAAGGTCAACCTCTGTCAACCCTCTCCTCTAGGGTTTGCATTCGGGCAAGACCGATTGGAGGAAGAAGAAAAGACCAAAAAAAAATGATAAAGAAAAGATTAAAAAATAAACAAAAAATATTAAAAAGATCAAAATTTTTATCAAAAATTACAACGTCAATGCCGCAATTGGCCGTGTTAGCAATATCCGGCCAAAATTTTCTAAATGAACTGCATTAGCACAAATATAAAAGCTTTTGACTCAACTAGCAAAAAAAATGTTTAGGATTGAATTGGTACTAGTACAATAGATTTAGAATATTTTTTGGTAATTTTTTCAAGATACCGTATAATTTGAAGACTAAAAAGTTTTAGTTATCAATTTGTGGATGATCGACTTATCATTATATATACACACGCACTGTCACTTCTATGTCATGACAACCACCAAAATATAACTTGTGGATAGCCCCAGTTATCCTAAATTAAAAACATAACGGAACATGTGTAAGAAATTAGTCATGACATTGATAAATACATCAATTTCTATTTGCAACACAACCTATATTAATCATTCAAATGATAAAGAGTTTCAGGTAAATTCCCACACTCGCCTCCACTTTATTTACCACATGATACGCTAGGAACAGCCATCCTGGCTAAGAATAATTAAACACACTTAGATCCTTGAGCTAGGGCTCTTAAACATTGACAAAAGGGTAAATCTCGTATCTAAAGTTGCAGCTCCCGCCAACCACTCGCCCACCTTCCTTCCCGTCGCAACAGCTCGGAAGCTCGCCGATCGCCCTTCCAGACACCCCTTGCACTCAGTCGCCGACAGATCCCTCGTGCACTGCACTAGCCATACAGCTTCGTCTTACCCTCCAGTCCCATCTCTCCGGTCGCGTAGAGCTTTGGCACCGTGTAAGCCTCCTCGACCAGCCTGGTCAGCAGCCCCCTTACTTTGCTGTTGAACGCCTCAGGGTCGCTCATGTTGTTCAGGTTCCACATGTAGAACTTGTTGGCATTGTCGATCTGGCCGAAGAAGTCTGTTGTCGAGGTACTTGAACATGCAGTCATCGTACCAAATTATCGCCCCCTTGTTGCGAGGGCAGCGGCGGCGGATCTCGGCACCAGCGTCAGCCACACAGGCCTTGCAGTCTGAGGGCGATGTGTCGCCTCGGCATAGCGCGAGGCCGTAGACCTGGTCTTGGTACTGGCCGATGGAGCCAAGGCCAAGCCTGAGGAAGGGTCTTGGCGTAGAGGAAACTGGTGAGCTTGTTGAGTTCGATTCGTAGGGGCTGTTCACAGTGAAGTTCTCGGGGGTGGAGCAGAAGTGGAAGAGCGGGTCGGCACTGAGGGCGGCCCGGAGGAGGAGGGCGGAACAAAGCGAGAGCAAGACAAAGCGGGCCGAAGACATTTGTTTCTTGAGATTAGATGTATGTGCTCTGTGAGATGAAGTTGTGTCACCTTTGTGTTGTGAATGTCATTTGCATGCATTTATATAGGCATCGAGAGGAGATCATTGAAGTTGGTCAATTTGTCACGGTTTTGATCGAAGGGAAGGGAGTTTGAAAGGGTACGACTTCTCCTTCCGAAGGTTCGCATGTTTAGGTTTTGAGCGCGTGGAAATCTTCAATCACGGACGGCGTCGTTGAAATATTTTTCTATAAGAGTTTTTGGGGTTAAATTAAGTGGATGAGCTCACGGGGCACTTTCGCAGCAAATGTGGGCAACAACAGCTTGAGAAAGTAATGTATTATATTCAACCAAAGATAACTTGCGAAATATTCTTTTCCGTATAGGATTGATTGAGATGGCCAATTCTCGCAAGAAAGGATTTATGATTATCAGGGAAATTGCGTTAAAACGTTGACTTTCGCGAATCAATTGAGTGGCATTCACCTTATCAGCCCATCCCATGGTGTTTTCAGACAATAACATTATTGCTAATTGCTTGAGGATTACAAATGATGTAGATGTGCACGCAGAGTAGAAAGTGGCGGTGGCCCTAGACAACATGTTTCTCCTCGTACATCATGGAAGTACCAATGAAATATTGGGATAAAGTTGGAAAAGGCAAATTAAATCCATCCTCAAAGATCAATAATATTTATATAGTTCAAAGAAATTCGTTTGCTTCAAAACATGATCTTATTAATTTTTAAGCGAATTATCATCATGATTGTTTCGTTGGAATTTGACTCCACGATAAGTTATCTTTCACCGAAAGTTATTATTCAATTTTACGAGAGGAGCATGTTTTGTGGCCAATAGGGGTAGACCTAATATGTGACTTTATTTCAAACAGAACCAAACCTACATAAACTATTGGAATTTATCGATGACAAGGCCTGAGAAGGTAAGTGCTTCAAATAGAACCAAAACGTACACAAACTCTACCGGAATTAATCGATGATGAGGCTCCCAAGAAAACAGCAGAGACACATGTTGGAATTTAGTCGACAATGGAAATCTGAAAAACTATAACTGAGAAATAAGTGAAATTTGATTGAATAAGCAAGTTTGAAAATCATAACTAAAGCGTAAGATTGGAAAGATAATCAAAAGATAACATCTTTGTTTGCTTGTGAGCACGGGTCTCTAGTAGACGAACGCTGATATATGTGGTTTCACACCACAAATCGCATGGGAATGGTTCTTTTGCACTGCAGGTATAGCCATGTCTTCACATCTCCGATAATCTTGTGCATATGCTCTCACGATGACATGATCTCGTTTTCAAGCGGTTGCTCCTTTAAAATCACATTTTTTATCCTTCGTGTCGTATATGTCGCCTCGTCCATTCTTGCTCCACGATTTACCGATCTTCAGAGCTTCGTTCACCATAAATTTCAAATTTGAATTTCATAATTACGTCCTGGCCTGACCCCCTCAAAGTATCCAACGCTCTCCTAGGATTCATATCGGTAATCCATCGACTTTTTTGGTGACCGATATCCTTGTTGACAATGGCCAATCATACATAACGTATAATGACAACTGATTAATAGTCATCGATGTGCATCAATATTGGTAATATTTCTTATGGTTGTCGCAGTGGCTCCCATGTTTAATAATAACTTGTATTATGGTAGCGTGTGTATACATATCGACGACCTGATCAATTTATAGCTAAATTTTCCACCAAGTCAGCCCAAGAATTAACGCTACATAAGCTGCCACAATCCCATCTCTCCTCTCTCTCTCTCTCGCTCGTAGTGAACTTAGAAGTGTTACTCAGACTGCTTCTTTGTCGCATGCTCGGTTAACTGTGGGCAGATTAGGAAAAACAAGAAATTTGTTTCATATGAAGTTAAGACCAGAGAACTAAAATCCTCGTGAGATTCATCCTTTATTGATTTGATTTCTCAAATTTGATGCATCATACATGCGCATCCATTGTGGAGATCATCGAGTTTATGACAATCTCAAATATCGACGAAAGGGTAAAGCTCATATCAACGTTGCAAACTCCCACCAACGGTTCTCCCCCCTCATTTGCCATAGCAACAGCTACAAAGCTCACTTATCGTGCCCTCGAGCACGTCTTGCAGTCATCTCCTGAAAAGATCCCTTGTGCACTGAGCCAAGCCGAACAGGGTCTTCTTCCCTCCGAGCCCAAGCTCGCCGTACGCAACCTTTTGGGACCCGCCACGGCTTTGCCCGTCAAGCTGTTCAGCAGCTCCTTGATCTTCCTGTAGAATTCCATGAAGTCGATGTCGACATCTTGCACGTTGTACAAGTAAACTTTCTTTTGTCGATCTTGCCAAAGAATCCAAGTCGGAATACTTGAGGAGACAATGGTCACACGCCAATCGAGTGGATCGTGAATCCATGACCAAATATTTGTTCGAACCCAAGGGAAAAGAAAAAATTGAGGAGAAACTATAGGAGCTTTCGAGGGAAATGGAACTGGTTAATTGAGAGATCAACCATATCATTACCTATGTTTACATATTTAATTTATGCTTCGAGAGCATATGCTTATGCAAACTTATAGTTCACACCACCTTTACTTTTGGATTAATGATCTATTTGTGTCGCGACCCAAAAAGAAAATTGGACTTTCAGGTTAATAGATTATCAGGTTAATTATTTAACTAACCTAACTCGGACTCTCTGAAGTCCATACCAAATCGCAACTTATGGTTCAGTATTTAACATGCAAAGATTTTCAAATGGTGTCACCACTAATCATTTTGGGTAGATTGATTAGACACCTAAATAAAGTATTGGAGGAATACTTTAATCCTACGAATAGAGATCAATGAGTTTGGGGACGTGGTTATATTAATTTTTTCAATTAATGCCCTTTCGCTACTAATTTCATGAAAAAAAAGATTTTGGGGTGATCCGGAAAGTTTGAGTCAACTGACTAGAAGGATAAAATGGTTATTTTTCAAAGCTCAGGAAGTGAAAATAGGTCAAACAGTTGAATGTGGTCATTTCCTATTTTTCCCAAGTTTTGAGATTTTCCTGAAATTTTTCTGATTTTTTATTTTTTTTTTCAGAGACAGTTTGTCCATAAGGGGTAAAATCGTCCATTTGAAAAAAGAAACGGGAGCAAAAATCATGAAACATGAGTTTGGCTAGTCAAGGTTGAACCACTTCCTATTTTTTGTGATTTTGGAGATTTTTGAATTTTTCTCCAGACGATTTGGTCATGAGGGGCAAAATCGTCATTTTGAAAATTTTGGAAGGGACAAAATTATCAAAATAGGATTCATCAGCTAAAATGATCCATTTCTGCTTTTTAGGCTTTTGAGATTCCTTGGAATTTTTTTATTTTTCTGAATTTTTTTTTAGAATTTTTTTAATGTATTTTTATGAATTTTTCATTTTTTTGGATTTTTTATTTCATTTTTTATTTTTATTTACTTTTATTATTTATTCATATTTGGACCCAATCGGGAGGACGTGCCCAACCCAAGGTTTGTTCGAACCCACGGGAAAGAAAAAATTAAAGGAGTAGAAACTAAGGAGCTTTTTTTAATGAACTTTTTTATTTTGAGAGATCAACATATTTACTTATGTTTAAATTTATTTTATGCTTCGAAGCATATGGCTTATGGCAAACTTATAGTTACACCACCTTTTATTTTCGATTAATGATCTTTTTGTGACCCAAAAGAAATTGGATTTTTTAATAGATTATTACGTTAATTATTTACTAACCTAACTCAGACATCTGAAGTCCATACCAATCGCAACTTATGGACAATATTTAACATGCAAGATTTTCAATGAGTCGACTATCATTTTGGATAAGTTGTTAGACACCTAAATAAAGTATTTTGAAATACTTTAATCCTACGAACTAGAGATCAATGAGTTTTGGGGACTTGGTTATATTAATTTTTCAATTAATCTTTTCGCTACCAATTTCATGAAAAAAAGCTTTTGAGGTGATTCGGAAAGATTTGAGTCAAATTGACTAGAAGGATAAAATGGTTATTTTTCAAAGCAGGAAGTCAAATAGGTCAAACTAGTTGAATGTGGTCATTTTCTATTTTTCCCAAGTTTTTGAATTTTCCTGAAATTTTTCTAATTTTTTATTTTTTTTTCAGAGACAGTTTGCAATGAGGGGTAAATTGTCATTTGAAAAGAAACGAGCAAAATCATGAAACTTGTTTGGGCCAGTCAAGGTTGCCCACTTCCTATTTTTTGTTATTTTGGAGACTTTTTTGATTTTTCTCAAGACGATTTGCCCTGAAGGGCAAATCGTCACTTAAAAGTTTGTAAGGAAAAACAAAAATAGGATTCATCAGCTAAATGATTCATTTCCTCTTTTGGGCTTTTGAGACATTTTTTTTGAAAATTTTCTGATTTTCTGGAATTTTTTTTAGACTTTTTTTTTTAATGACTTTATGACATTTCTTTTTTTTTTGTGGATAGCACATTGCATTTTTTAAGATTTTTATTTAGATTTTATTATTTATCTTTTTTTGGACCGGATTTCGGGTGACCCTATCTAATGAACTTCTCAACCCACACCCACGCAGGTTTTGACCAAATTCAAAACGACAAGGTTTTGGTATTTTTTGATTTTTTTTTGAAATTTTTTATTCATTTTCTAATTTCCCACTATTTCTAATCCGAAAGCTACAAGGTCACAGTCCCGATTCACGGCCATCAGATCAGGAAGACGTTTTTTATTTTTTGAAAATGATTTTTTATGATTTTTTTTATTTTGAAAATTACACGCACACCTAAAAGGGCGACTGACGTGGCTACATGCGTATCAGCAACGTTAGCAGCAACCGCGCACCCGTCCTCGTCCATTGACCGAGTCAACGAAATTGACTGGTCAACGCACGAAAGATTGAAGAAGATCATTGACGGCTGAGAACTTCCCAACACATCCAACGATGAGATCTTCTCTGATTTGGGCGATCTTGGTATTGTTGGAATCATCTCGACGCAGGCTATAACATATCCAAAATTCAGCATGATCCAACGATGGAAACTATTTGAAAAAGGCACGAACACATTCGGCCATGGTAGATTTTGAGCAAGCATACACAACATATCAAGCTATTCTTGACTCAGCAAGCTTCAATGGAGTTAGAGGAAACTTACGTAGAGTCTGATTGCTCCGATCGACATGAAAATGAACTCGTGAGCTCGAAGTAGGTTCAAAGGTTCATAATATCGGCTCGAAGATTTTATGCAACGAAACCACAAATATACATAGATTCGAGATTAGCAAGTGCTAAGGAACGTCTTGGATCAAAAAATCACGAAGAAACATGCTCGGTAAAAGTTGCCATGAGAGCCCGAGCTTGAGAGTTTCAATGGTGGTTACCTACTGGCGACGGAATGAAGTTTCGTTGGGGTTTTGAAGCTTCTTTGTGGTGCCACGGAGCTTGGAGGATGGTTCGCTGGCCCTTTTTCACCAGATTTTTACTTATCAATTTTTGCTGATCAAACCGAGGGGAATAAAGCCAGAAACCTCCACTCAAGGTTAAGCCGTTTATTTTGATCGTATTCGTTGAATAATGCAACCCCCACCATTGCGATTTCTTCACTTATGCTGCGCCTGCTTGGGATTAGCGGCCAGAATCGTTTGGAGACTCTTGTGTTCGCCGAGGAGAGAGCTTTGTGGAATTTGTGGAGATCGCCAAGGCTACTAGCTCCATCCGGGAACGTCCACGGTATGGTCGCTCAAAGTGTGAGAGCTCTCGTGGCGCTCCTCAATGGGCAAGCCTGCAAAAACCAAAAAACGATTTTTTTTTAGAAAAGAGAGCTTTTTTTTTTTTTTGAGAATTTTGCATGTGGCCAAAATCATCTTCACGTCGTGACACCAAAGTTTGACGACCCCATCCCCACTTCTTTCGGTGAGTGACTAAAAAAAAACCCGAGTAAAAGCCTTCCTGCGTGTCTCCTGGTCTTCAACACCATCATTAGATCTGGACAAATTCAAAAAAAAAAAAAAAAACACTACATCATTTTTTTTTTTCTGCCAAGCAATCCATGTCTTTTACAAGGGCTCACGACTCACTACCAAGAAAAGCAGAGCCCCCCCCACCCACTTTAAAGCTGCTCACATCATTCTCCACCTTTCTCCCCCACCCCAAGAGGCAATGTCGTGGAAGCACAATCTACCAATGAAATGCATCGATGCTGTCAATCATGTGTAAATGACCTCCGATACCATTGGATTCCTTTTTTCTTTGTGAAGCCGGTTGATGTAGTGTGTTTTTTTTTTTAGAGTCGCAAGAAGCTCAAAACTATCATAGCAGCGAATGTAGGAGAATTGTCTCATGGACAGCTTAAGGATTTCCTCATTGCCGACAGTAGAAGAGCACCCATTAACTTGCCGATCCGGTGTCTGAGCATTTCCACTTTTCATTAGCCAAGAGGTAGTTCTTCTTCAAACTAGCAGAGTATACACCTGCACCACCATTCTCATCTTCCAAATCCTTTTTCAGTTTTCCTCTTCACCGGCCTGTCCAATATCATGTACGAAAACATGCGTCTTCCCGTCGCCGATGCAAAAAATGGAATGCAGAAAAAATAAATATGCAATGCATGGAGAAATATTTTTTGGTGAGAATTAATACTCAATTTATGTAATGAAAATAAAAAAAAAATCAAAATTTAGGTGCTAGCAATTTGAAAATCTTGAACCTCTTTGTTTTGAAAACCTATTAAATTAATGGCTAAAAAAGCTTAACTAATTGGGGTTACATAAAGAGCATTTTCTAGATCATACGTTACCACAATCAACATTGCTTTAGACTAGGTATAGTTCAAGCTGAAGCCATTTAAGCAGAAGTTAACCTTTAGTGTCGTTTGAAATTGTCACTTCTGTCTTAGTTGGTTTGCCATCGGGTATTATTACACTTCAAAGCGGACTACAAGAGTCGTGAAGTGTTCAAAGCTCTCGTACCAAATAATAGCACCCTTCTGTTAGGGCAATGGTTGCGGGAGGTTCTGGGCGTGCATTGGAGACGCAGCTTTTGCAGTTGAGCTCGATACATCACCCTGCAAAGGGCAGCCCTGTACACTTGATTCTTCCCCTCGCCGTTGAGCCGGTTCCGAACCCACTGTGAGGGACCTTGGAAACGAGGGCACCAAGCAATTTGTCGAGGTTGGCTTTGTAAGGACCATCGGAAGGGTAGTTATCTTTGCCGAAGCAGATATCATGAAGAGGATCCGCGCTGAAGCCTGTGCCAAGAAGAAGGAAGAAAGAAAGGAGGAGAAGAGGGATCGATTTGGAGGGAAACATACTTGTGGCTCTTGTATAGATTAAAGGCTAGGTAGGTTTTGGCTTTTTGAAGAAAGAATTTGGTGATTAAATAGGGGAAGAAGGAGAGTGAGTCTAGGATAATGGAGTTGAAAATGTTGATTTCGACTATTCAATTGAGTGGGGAAATTTGTTTTAAAAAAAAAGTCCTCAACTTTTTGCATTTTTATCAATTTAGTCCTAAACTTTTAAGTTTACTGATTTAGTTATAAACATTTTCACCTTTTTTCAATTCAGCCCTATTGGCAAAAAATCACTAATGTGGAGGCTTATAGTCCTATGTGGCATCGCCGACGCTAACATGGATAATTTTTAATAATTTTTAATAATTTTTAGTTTTTTTTGTTTTCTTTTTTCTCTTTTCATTTTTTTCATTTTTTCGTTCTTTTTTCCCTCAACCATCTTGCTCAATCTCCATCGGTATTGAGGTCGCCCTTGCTAGATTTGGTGGGGCATAGGGATAAGTATGGTACGGTTCTCGAGCGGTCCAGTGGAGCCTATCAATGTGGAAAAGAAGAAACTGGAAGAACACCGGGAACTTGCAGCGATAGCTTAATGGTTTCTAGAATTCCTCCATGTCTTGACCAATTTTTTTTTTTTCAGGCCAATCCAAGGTTGCCGGAGGTCCACGACCGTAGATCAGCCTCGATTGGAGGCCATGGAGGATAATCGTATGAGTTGGGAGAGATAGTTGTGGATTCCTATTTTCCCTTCACTCTTTTTACTTTTTTGGGATTGTTTTTAACATCACAAGCGGGTAATATTAGAGCATGTGTCCAACAGTGTTTGGATCCCCTAACATAATGTTAAGGGTGGATTATCCAATCCGGGCCGTCCATTCAAAATGGACGGCTCAGATTGATTTACATCAGCTTTTTAAAAAGGAAAAAAATTTCGACGGGAATTTTAAAATTTTAAATTGATCAATCTGGGCCGTCCATTTTTTGAATTGGATAGCCTAGATCCCTTATGTCACCCCTGACATAGTGAAAGTTTCACTATGTCAGGGGATCCGGATCCGTGCCCAACAGGCCTGATTGGAGGAAAATATGAACCTTAGTTAAAAATGTTGGTGACCATGGAGAAGAGATCAAGTCTACCAGAATTTACTTATTCTCTGCATAAGATTTAAAGAATTGCTGATGCATGTGACCTATTCGTTATGGCCTTTGTAAAATAAAATATACATTTTATACGTAATACATTTCAAAAATTGATATTATTGCCAATATTCGGACCACCGAAATTCTCTTTACTTAGGGTATTGAATGGTGACAAACGGGAAAAAAATTTCCGCATTAATAATTAGTTCTGCACCAACCATTCCGAACGCAACTCTAGTTTCATAATGTTACAAAAATGGCGATGGAAGATGCCAAATAATTTGCAGGCTAAAAGTTTTAGCTATAAACTTGTGGATGATCGGATTATCATTAAATGTACACATGTACTATTACTAACTTCTATGTCATGACAACCACAAAATATAGACTTGTGGATAGCCACAGCTATGCTAGATTAAAACATAACTTGAAGTTTTGTGTAAGAAATTAGTCGTGACATATTGGTAAAGATATCAAATTTTTCATTTGCAAACGACCTATATAAGCCATCCAAATATTAAAGAGTTTCAGGGTAAACTTTTCCACACTCGCGGTTCGCTTTATTTACCATATATTACGCTAGGAACACCCTAGCTAGAGAATAATCGAACCCCACTTAGGTCCTTGAGCTAGGACTATTTAACATTGACAAAAGGGTAAATCTCGTATCGAAAGTTGCAGCTCCCGCCAACCACTCGCCCACCTTCCTTCCCATCGCAGCAGCTCGGAAGCTCGCCGATCGCCCCCTCCAGACACTCCTTGCACTTAGTCGCCGACAGATCCCTCGTACACTGCACCAGTCCATACAGCTTCGTCTTACTCTCCAGTCCCAACTCTCCGGTCGCGTACAGCTTTGGCACCGTGTAAGCCTGGTCGGCCAGCCTGGTCAGCAGCCCCCTTACCTTGCTGTTGAACGCCTCCGGGTCGCTCATGTTATTCAGGTTCCACATGTAGAACTTGTTGGCAGTGTCGATCTGGCCGAAGAATTTGGTGTCGAGGTACTTGAACATGCACTCGTCATACCATATTATCGCTCCCTTGTTGCGAGGGCAGCGGCGGCGGATCTCGGCGCCAGCATTGGCCACGCAGGCCTTGCAGTCCGAGCGTGATGCGTCGCCTCGGCACAGCGCGAGGCCGTAGACCTGGTCTTGGTACTGGCCAATGGAGCCAAGGCCGAAGCCCGAGGAAGGGGTCCTGGTGTAGAGGAAGCTGGTGAGCTTGTTGAGGTTCGATTGGTAGGGGCTGTTCACGGTGAAGTTCTCAGGGGTGGAGCAGAAGTGGAAGAGCGGGTCGGCGCCAAGGGTGGCCCGCAGGAGGAGGGCGGAACAAATCAAGAGCAAGGCAAAGCGGGCCGAGGACATGTTGTTTCTTAAGATTTGATACATATATGTCCTGCAAGATGAAGTTGCGTCACCTTTGGGTTGTGTTTGTGTTGCGAATGTTTTTTGCATGCATTTATGTAGGCATCGTGAGGAGATAAATGAACGTGTCAATTGCCGTGGTTTTTGACCGAAGGGAATGGAGTTTCAAAGAGTACGACTTTTTCTTTCGCAGCTTCGCTTGTTTGCTTTTCAGTGTACAAATCTTCAATTATGGGGGGCGTCGTTGAAATATTTTTTTACGAGAGATGGGTTCAAATCTAGTGGATTAGCTCGCAGAGCACTACGACCGCAAAGGTGGGCTACAACAGCTTGAGATAATGTATCGTATTGAGCCAAAAGCGTCTAATGTATTGAATTGAGATGACAAGGCAATCTTCAATTGCAAAAGGAGATAAAATGCCGTGGGCTGATGCCGCTGTCCAAATAAGGTCACCGTAGATCAAAATCAGTTGTGATGCTTAAAATAATCTACTCTCGCTTGATATAAAGGATGCCTAGCTAAGTTGGTTGTGGTATGATCCGATATGAGAAAGACATTTGCCTAAGTGTTCTAAGTGACAACACGAGAAACCAAGTTGGCATGGCGTAAATGACTTACCAAGCACCGCATGGGCTATTCCATGGGCAAGGAAAGTGCCGGCCTGTGGCACTAGGATGATGGAGTTGGAAATGTTGATTTCGACTATTTAATTGAGTGGGAAAAATTTTCAAAAAAAGTCTTAAATATTTTTTATTTTTATCAATTCAATCCTAAATTTTTTAAATTTGTTGATTTAGTTATAAATATTTTCACCTTTTTTCAAATTGGCCATGTTGGCAAAAATCGCTAATGTGGATGCCAACGGTCCCAGGTGGTATCGCCGACGATGATGTGGATAATTTTTATTAATATTTTAATATTTTTTGAATTTTTTTCCTTTTTCCCTTTCCTTTTTTTTTTTCTCAACCATCACGCTCAATCTTCGCCGGCATGGAGGGCCGCCCTCGCTAAATATGGCGGGGGCATAGGGGTGAGCATGGTCCAGTTCCCAAATGGTCCAATGGAGCCGATCAACGTAGAAAAGATGAAACTTCAATAACACCCGAAACTTGCAGCGATAGCTTAATGGGTTTTGAAATTCCTCCATGTCTTAGCCAATAACTTCGGTGTCCTCGCGCTGTATGTCTTCGTTGTTTCTTATGTTCGAGTTGCTGTTTGTACTGTTCTATCTTCAACGAAGTAAAGTTGGGTTCTTTGTGCTCGATTCGCAAGCCTCTCCTCACTCTTGTTTATCCTCTGTAAGTTTGGTTTATGGAGTCTGCTTTCATCTGTCTCTATCTCTGGCTTTTTTTTTTTTTTTTGTTTGGGGGGGGTGTTTCACTCAGGCATGCTTCAATAAAGGCGACAGAGACCGCACAGATGATTAGCGATGGCTCACTTACCGAGTTCTCTACTCCTTGATTACCCTCTTCGAGCTTGCTTTTGCCACACTCCTCGAATGGTAATCCAATCTGTTCAACTAGGTTGGCCAAGTCGTCTCTGTGAAGCATCAAGCCTGAGCAAGAGGGAGAGGACGCATAGCGTTGAGCGAGAGGCAAGTAGGAGAAAGGAGAGGGAAAGACAAAGGTGAGGCGTGAGCGTCGTGGGCGAATTCAGAAAGATCGAAAGTGGAGTGTAAGAGGCCGAATGCGTGAGGGATTTTACTGGACATGTAGGAGGCATGCTGTGGTAATGATGGTGCTGTCAAATGGGCAACCTCGAGCTCGCCTGGATCTAGCAAGCTCAGGGCTCGCTGGCCAAGAGTGATCCCAAGGTCATCAGGGCAGGCCAAGCCGTGAGATCGATTGCTGCCGGTCGCCGGCCATCGTTGTGACCAGCAAAAACCAGAAGGAAAAATATAAAAATAAAATAAAAAAGAGAAAAGAAAAAGATCAATAATAAAATTTTCAATTAAAAAAATGAAAAAAAATTATTAAAAGAATCCACAAAGGAAAATCAAATTTGATTTTCCATATCAAACAAAGAAAAATATTTCTCGGATCTTTTTCACTTTTTAGCCAAACATTGGAAAATATTGTTATTTTCCTAAAAAATAACATTTTAGAAACCTCGCATTTTCCGCAAAACAAAATATTTATGTTTACATTGGCAAAATTGAAAAATTTAGGAATGATTAGTAGTTATCCATCTTCTTCATATGATTGATGATGAAAGCTGCTAACCTGACAGTCTGACAATATTATTAGATATTTCTGACCACACGATATTGACGAGTACTGAAAGAAAAAAAAAGTAGCCATAGATAGCATGTTACCCCTTATGTATCACGGAAGTATCAGATGAAGTGTTGTAATAAGCTGGGAAAGGTAATTAAGTCCATCTTCAAAGGTTAGTAACATGCCATCATTTCAAAATTTATCTCGATTGATTTTTAAGCAAAGTATGGTGGCGAGGAGAAAATATTCTCCAATCTTAAATATAGAGGATATGTGCACACTGATAGACAGATGAATCCCATAAATAAATAGATAATCCAACAGGTGCAGACCACATAGTTATCAAAAGTGAAACATGCTCATATGTTGAGGGGAAACTTCTACATCATAAGGTTTTTTTCATTTTCTAACTTATCTTACTCGAGCTTGAGCAAAAAATAATCACGTTTTGAGAAACAACAAGAACATATCAAATCGCGCTCTAAGTGTAGTATGGTCGAATCCTGTCACCAAATTACTTAGTAAAACCGTGCAGATATCTCTTTTGTCGTGACAGAAGAGGGATCGCCAATCGGATTCGGCAGCAAATCTGCGGCACGACCATCAGACAGTGCAACTTCAAACCAAAGTGGGGTTGGCGCCGAGGTGAAGATTCAACCGAGAGCCGCCGCGACTGTCGGATTTGGCATATGGCCATTACTCTAGAACGACAAAGCATCTGATTTATTTTTGACTTTGCTTTTCGGTCCACTTTTGAGGCACGAGCAATTACTGAGGCTGAATTCCAGAAAGAGAAGTTTCCTCTCTCTTTTTCCTTTTTTTTTTTTTTTGGGTTTTCTTGGTAGTGGTTTTTGATTGAGGCGGATGGTGAGGACCAGCAACGCACCACCTATGTTGAGGATCAGAAACAACTGCCATCCCCTAACTTTTTTTTATAAAAATCAGTTCTCTAGAAAAGTATGGTCGTGGCCACGGTATAAATTGCTCCTTATCTGGTAAATTATCCTAAAAAAATAAGTTGATTTCTCACCTCAAGCTGATATGTGATCATGATCTTACGGGGACATGGAATGCTTCAATCCCTTTCAATATCAAGAGAACGAACATGACGCTATTTATTTCAAGAATCCATTTATTTTCCAAAAAATAAATAATTTAAAAGATATTGTTAAAAATAATCATTTTCGTCACTTAAAATAATTACACAATAAAAATTAATTTTGATGATCGACAATAATTTAAGTCTAAATTTTTTGTGAACGATAAAAATATTCCTTATACGTTCATTTTTATAAGCGATATAAATGATCTTTGTCGGAAAAATAATTCTTAAATCATTTATTGTTCGTCCAATAAATAGATCTTAATTTGTCATCGCGAAGTGACCGGCCATGTACAGAACTAGTTTTAACGCAAGAATATCCTTGAGCTGATGCCAAGAGTGTCGCATCGCCGGTTCTAGATCGTAGATCCTACTGAATGCTCAAAGGAGGGAAAAATCCAAAACTTTTGCGGGTCCCCTTGATAATTATGAGCTCGGATCTGATCACAAGTCAACCCTTCTAGAGAAGGGAGGTTGACTTGGCAGCCCAATGGCGGTGTCACCTTAATTCGGCCGCAGCTTTGTCGCTCGTGCATGTTGCCGCTACATAGCCGTCTCAATGAAAGCAAAAGTCCAAAGTCAAACGCAGTCCTTCCGGAATTTCGCGTAAATCTTAGGATAACTCAATATGAGACCAGTCTTTCTAATACTATTATTGTCGGAAGGTGCAAGGAACCTCATGTGATGGATTGCTAATTTGGCCTATACGCGTATAATAATATTTCTAGAGTAAAATTTCTATTTCAAAAATGTTTCTAGAACAAAAGTCTATTTAGTTACGCAACTTCATTTTCTTACTTTTGAAGTATATATTTTTCTTTTGTTTTAGAAGTAGTTTTAGAGCCACTTAAAGAAGTAAATTTTTTTACTTCTCTCTAGTAGTAAAAAAATCAACTTCTGACCAGAAATTGATTTCTAAAGTAAAAGTGTTGCCATGCACACCCTAATGCTCCAATTCATATAAGCATAAAAGAAGTAAATCCATGTCCACTATCCGAAAAGATGTCGACTCTCGTGGCCATGGACTCGGATATAACTATAGTAATTTTTTTTTTTTTTGGTCTTGTGATAATGGTATCATGCCATCATAATGTAGAGTAGTATAAAATGTCATGGATTGCTGTATGGCATTGGTCGTCCAAACGAGCACATTTCTAATTGGTAGTGTTTTTGATCTGTGACACCAAACATTAATTTACAACAGGCAATTACACTTTTAATAGACTATCATATTAGAGAATAATGTATTCTAACTTCACATAACCAAGCCTCGCAATCCCAAGAGGTGGCTGGTCAAGTGGTGACAATATTGGTTTTCTTGGCTTCTCGATTTTAACTCTTGTCCCAACTCTGCATTTGTCTCATAAGAAATATTCATTTTAGGTGCAATTCCAATTCTACCTTAAACATTTTTTATCTGATAAAAAATCCCAAACTTTAGGTTCAATCTCAAGTCTATCCCCAATTTGTTTTTTTTGGGTCTCTAAACAACCCTTAGGAGAGTCCTATTGGATATAGTAAGGGGAAAGGGCAGTTTGACTAGTATAGATAGATAAACTTATTGTTGTCTCATGAAAAAAATCTCAACTTTGAGTCTAGTTTCAGTTTTACTCTAATTTTTTTTGTCTCATAAAAGATCAAAACTTTTACTTGAGTCATAAATCTACCTCCATTAACCCTCTATCAAAATCGCCATTAGTGATATTGTGCTCAATCTTCAATCTCTCGTGCTTGAGAATGTTCCATCTCTCGCGATTGAAGAACTCACTTGGGACGCTCGAATAGCTCATGCTTGGGATTTTCCATTTCTCGATTGTCAAATGAGAAATTTTAGACGGAGGGTTAATGGGGGTAGTTTTGTGACTCTAGTAAAAGTTTGTGATTTTTATGAAATAGTAAAAAATTGAGGGTAAAATTGTGACCAAACGGTAAAATTGGAACAAGAGTTATGTTTGGAATTTTTCATAGTACAAAGAAGTTTATGGTAGAATGGGGACCGTACCTATAGTTGAGAATTTTTATAAGATAAAAAAGTTTAGGGCGGCATTGAGACTAAACATAAAGTTGGAGGTTTTTTAGAAGACAAAATATAGAATTAAGACAACAGTTAAAGTTGGATTTTTTTTTTTTTAGGGTTTTAAGCCGTTATGTAGTCTTAAATATTTGCGCGCAATGGCATTGTAATCCTTTTGGAAAATTGCCACTGGACATCGCCAGCGTGGTGATCCGCAGTTTGCCAGCCTCGTCAAGCCTCCGTCCCGGCCGTTGAAGCCCTCGCCGCTTTTGAGTCAACCCGCCCTACATCTCCCCGCCACTCTGTCATTACTATCGAAGCCCTCATCTCTCTCTCATATGTATACTTGGTTCGGTTCATGACGGAGTAGGTGAATTGCACGTCGGCAAGACTCCGGGAAGGTGTGGACGTGGCGGCGGCTTGGAAGGCGAGGGCAGCCAACGAATAGAGAACACGGCTCGGATGAAGAGAGAGTTGGAATTTCTATTTTGCCTTCACATATGGGCGATATTAGAGTATGTGCACGCCAAGATCCTGATTGAGGAAAATATAAACCTTAATTAAACATGTCGGGGCCATGGAGAAGAATTGCTGATGCATGTAACCTACTCGTTTTGACCTTTTTAAAGTAAATATATATTTCAAAGAACAGATATTATTGATATGTCAATACTTGGATACAAGCACCGAAATCTCTTTACTTAGGGTATTGGATGGTCCCTAACATGACGGATATTTTCACAATAATAACAAAGGTTCTGCCACCAACCATTCCGAAAAATACATACATAACGTTGGCAAACATGGCGATGCAAGTTAACACGAGGTGAATTATCAAAAATGTCCTAAACCTAATGCATTTGTGCCAATTCAATCATAAACCTTTTTTTTTCTAATTGAATCCGAACCTTTTGTATTTGTGTTAACTCAGTTCATCGGCAATTTTGCTGGAAAATCGGTAACGCGACTTCCCCAACGCTAACATGGCAAATATTTAAAATATTAACTATTTTTGAAATATCTTACTTTTTTTTTCTTTCATTTTTTCCCCTTACTTCTTCCCCATCCAGTTGCCAGATGCAAACGACTAGAGGCAAGTTCTAGCATGGCTCACCTCGTTGACCACTGGTGAGGCCCGACCTCATCATCGTTTAGTGAGGTTTGCGCCTTGCCAGATTTGGGTGAGGCTAGCCTCGCCATGGTTGGTCGACACTTGATCTTGCCTAGTGACGGCAAGGTCGCGCCCTACCATGGGCGAGAGAGGCTCACCCTCCCCAGTGGCTGATAGGAGCAAGCTCAGCCAAAGGCTAGCGAGATCAACCTTGCCCGTCTTCTCCTCTAGCGTTCTTGTTTGACAACTGGCTGGTGCAAGAAGAAAAGACAAAAAAAAAAAAGAGGATAAAAAAGAAAAGATAAAATAAAATATATACAAGAAATATTGAACTATTATTAAAAATTATCACGTCAATGGCAACGTCATGTCAGCGATATTTGGATAAAGTTAGTCAGATAGATTGAATTGGTACAAATAGAAAATGTTTGACTTATTAGTAAAAAAAAAAAAAGATTGAGGATTGAATTGTTACAATTGCAATTGATTCGGTATGTTTTGGTAATTTTTTTGAGGTATTATATAATTTGAGACTAAATTTTTTATGAACTTGTGGATGATCATTATATATACACACGCACTATAACTTCTATGTCATGACAACCACCAAATATAAACTTGTGGATAGCCCAGTTATCCTAAATTAAAACATAACGGAACAAATGTGTAAGAAATTGTCATGACATATTGATAAAGATATCAAATTTCTGTTTGCAAACACCTGCATAAACCATTCAAATGTGAAAAGATTTTCAGGTAAATTCCCACACTCGCCTTCACTTTATTACCATATAATACGCGAGGAACACCCACCCTGGCTAAGAATAATTAAACCACACTTAGGTCCTTGAGCTAGGCTCTTAAACATTGACAAAAGGGTAAATCTCGTATCTAAAGTTGCAGCTCGCGCCAACCACTCGCCCACCTTCCTCCCATCGCAACGGCTCGGAAGCTGCTGATCGCTCCCTCCAGACACTCCTTGCGCTCAGTCGCCGACAGATCCCTCGTCCACTCCACCAGTCCATACGCTTGTCTTGCCTCCAGTCCATCTCTCCGGTCGCGCACAGATTTGGCACCGTGTAAGCCTCCTCGACCAGCCCGGTCAGCAGCCCCTTACCTTGCCGTTGAAATATTTTGACCGATTCAAGTGGGTAGAATTCTTCAATGATGGCGGCGTCGTTGAAATATTTTTTAACAAGATTGGATGGGTTTTAATCAAGTGGATTAGCTCGCGAGCACTTTGGCCGCAGAGGTGGCAACAACAACTTGAGATCATGTATCATATTGAACCAAAGGAGACTCGTGAAAGAGTCTAATGTATCGAATTGACATGACAAGGCAATCTTCAACTTGGAAAAGGAGATAAACTGCGGCGGCTAATGCTATTCTCTGTCCCTATCCACTTCGCAGAGTTGGGGTTGCCATGCTTTGATTACTAGGTGCTATGAAATAAGTATCATACGGAAAGAAACAAGCTATGGATCCTCTGCTGCAGGATACAATCCTCCACGAAAAGCAAGAAATTTCGCATATTTTTGACAATTCAAGGGGTAGGAAATTGGACCACAAAAAAAAAAGGGTGGTAGGAATAGTAGTGTTACCGATATTAAGATTAGTCCATTCAAATTGATTTGTGCGTTTCATCCGGCTAGTTTGTTGCCATAGCAAAATAATGACCGAGTTAAATAAAATTCCATTTGAAGTATTTTGGGATGTTGTTAGAAGTTGGAGGCTACTTATGCTAATGTAGTCCTCTATTGCTTCCATAAAACGTATTGATTGCAACGGGCACGTATCGGGTTCGCCAGCAATTTCATGGCGTTATAGCCCTGGGTACAGAGATTGTCACGAGAACAACCAGTCGTAGTAATCGATTGTTGCGGAACTATCCTGTGGCATCGGCTTCGCTGTTTGAAGAAATGTTCAACCGAGCTGTACTTGCGCACAATATAGCTGATCCACTTTCATCTACTATTCCAATAATATCATGGTCCAATAGTGCGACGGATATTGTTGATACTTCTTAACCCGACACATGAAAAAACATCGTGGATGTTGGACATCTGTCGGTATGTAGTGCCTAGTCGATACGCAACTCCCAATTGTTTCCAATATCTATCAAAAGGTCCAACATTACCTCGGTCTAAGTTTTCCTCTTCTTCCAAATCTAGATACTTCCTATTCGGCGACACCTCAAAACACCATGGTCACCACATGGAAATTGTAGAGGTCGTCGTCGAGTGTTCCCGGCGGTAACTTTTTCTGCATGCTGCGTCGTTCGTAATCGCCACTGAATTCAGTCACCCGCGTCCGAAGTGATCTGGACTAGCTCAGGTCCTGTACAATTCTTTTCGCCTACCTCGGACCAACAGAGGCATTATGCAGGGTCCTTCATACAGTGCTTAGAAATGGTGCCATGCCAATACTCGGTTGATAACTCATCC